>CAUYON010085122.1:0-11501 GCA_963573935.1 Arctocebus calabarensis
CACTTTTCCTCCCCCCTCCTCTTTCCCCTTCATCTTGGGCTGTAGTTGGGTTATAGCTTTCATATGGAAGTGTGTGTGATTGTACATTGGTTTCACAGTAGAGTTGAATACATTTTCTTCTATTCTTGAGATACTTTACTAAGAAGAATATGTTCCAGCTCCATCCATGTAAACATAAAAGAGGAAAAGTCTCCATCCTTTTTAAGGCTGCATAATATTCTAAGGTATACATATACCACAATTTATTAATCCATTCATGGGTCAATGGGCACTTGGGATTCTTCCATGACTTAGCAATTCTGAGTTGGGCTGCAATTAACATTCTGATGCAAATATCTTTGTCATAAAGTGAGTTTGGGTCCTTTGGATATATACCTAGTAGGGGAATTGAAGAATTGAATGGCAGGTCTATTTTTAGATCCCTAAGTGATGTCCAAACATCTTTCCAAAAGAAACTTATTAGTTTGCATTTCCACTAGCAGTGCAGAAGTGTTACCTTTTCTTCATATCCACGCCAACATCTGTAGTTTGGGGATTTTGTGATGTGGGCTAATCTTACCGGAGTTAGATGATATCTCAAAGTGGTTTTGATTTGCATTTCTATGATGATTAAGGATGATGAGCATTTTTTAATTTATCTGTAGGCCATGCACCTGTCTTCTTCAGAGAAGTTTCTCTTCAAGTCCCTTACCCACCCTGAGATGGGATCACTGTTCTTTTATTGCTAATACATTTGAGTTCTCTGTGGATTCTAGTTATTAAACCTTTGTCAGAGATATAACCTGCAAATATCTTCTCCCATTCTGAGGGCTGTCTGCTTGCTTTACTTACATACTGTATTTTTAGCTGTGCAGAAGACTTTTACTTCGATAAGATCCCAGTAATGTATTTTTTGTGTTGCTTCAATTGCCCAGAAGGTCCTCCTCATAAAATATTCTCCCAGGCTGATTTCTTCAAGTGTTTTCCCTGCACTTTCTTCTAGTATTTTTATAGTTTAAATCTTTAATCCAGTGAGAGTCTATCTTTGTTAATGGTGAAAGGTATGGATCCAGTTTCAGTCTTCTACAGGTCTCCAGCCAGTTCACCCAGCACCATTTGTTAAATAAGGAGTCTTTTCCCCTCCGAATGTTTTTGATTGGCTTATCAAAGATCAAGTGGTGATAAGTAGCTGGGTTTATCTCTTGGTTCTCTATTCTGTTCTATACTTCTACCTCTCTGTTTATGTGCCAGTACCATGCTGTTTTGATCACTATAGATTTACAGTATAATCTGAGGTCTGGTAGCATGATTCCTCCTGATTTATTTTTATTTCCAAGTAATGTCTTGGCTAATCAAGTTTTTTTTTTATGATTCCATATAAAATGGAGTATTAGTTTTCGAGGTCTTTAAAGTATGACATGGTGCTTTAATAGCGATTGGATTAAAATTGTATATTGCTTTGGGTAGTATGGATGTTTTAACAATGTTGATTCTTTCCAGCCATGAGCATGATATGTTTTTCCATTTGTTAACATCTCCAACTATTTCTTTTCTTAGAGTTTTATAGTTCTCTTTGTAGACATGTTTCACATGCTTTGTTATGTTAACTCCCAAATATTTCATCTTCTTTGGCACTACTGTAAAAGGAATAGAGTTCTTGATTGTTTTTTCAGCTTGTCTATTGTTGATATATATAAAGGCTACCAATTTGTGAGTACTGATTTTATAACCTGAGATGTTGCTATATTCCTTGATCACTTTTAAGAGTTTCGTAGTTGAGTCCCTGAGATTTTCCAGATATACAATCATATCATCTGCAAAGAGTGAAAGTTTGATCTCCTCTGTTCCTATTTGGATACCCTTGATTGCCTTCTGTTGCCTGATTGTGGCGGCTAAGGCTTCCATTAAAATATTAAAAAGCAGTGGAGACAATGGGCGTTGGTACTAAATTTCAACAGAAAATGTTTGCTTCGAGCTGTATTTTATTTCTGAGCTACAAGAAAACATAATACTTTCACATAATACATCACTTACTTACAAGGAAGGCAAGTGTCATAGGGAAAAATGATGGTGATACTTCCCTGATAATTTAGGTGTCAAAAATAAGCGCAAGGTCACAGCCACATCCCTTATTGGTCTGCAATCTTTATCCATAGCCTTCAAACACAGGTCAGTTCACTCAGAGAGTCTGTCCAACTGTACTTTTCTTACTCAACTTTTTATGGATTTTGCAGATACTTATGTTTTTAAAAACAAGACAGAATTTCAAAATTAAAATTTGATGATGGTAACTGTATGAAGAAGTAAGTATCAAAGTGAGATTTTGAGGACTTCCAGTGCAGTTTTCAGCCCAGGAATCCTCCCAGTCCAGGGAGGCCACCTTGGATCTATAGTCTGTCTTACTCCGACTGCTGTTGACTAGATCTTATGAAGCCAGATCTTTCTTGTTCTGTGGTAAAGAGGTCGCCGGTATGTGTTTCCCAAAGTTCCATAAGCTATTATTGGCTTGCCTCTTTTCTGGTTATAATGAACTCTTTCCTCACAAAGGGTGAATCTGTTTAAATGTCTGAGGCTCAGGGACTACCATGCTTTCTCATCTTTGTTCTTATAGTGGCACATATTTCTCTTCAGACTTAAGGAAGAAAAGCAGATGAATCCAAATTATCTATACACACAAGTTCTGAAAGGGAGGCTCCAGGAAGTGAAAGGCCCTGCCTCTGAAATTTGCACAACCCTTAATGGATGACACCAGGAACAGAACTTTCCTGGAGTCCTAAGTTCTAGGCCTGTGATGTAAGTGCCCAACTGCATTTAAACTTTTTTCATTTCTTGGCTCCTCATCTTCAGTTATATAAAGAAAATCTACCTGAGGACTCAAGAAGCAGCTTCTCCTGTTTTCTCCTGTGCATTCACACATACCGTGTTTTCTTCACTTTCAGGAGCAACCTTTCTTCTTATCAATCACATTTTCCTTTGCTTCATTTGCCACACAATACTTCACTTCTTCTTAAAACCTTCCTAGTTTAACTGATCCAATATCTGTAATTTTCCTTCTCAGGTGGACTTTCATACATGCAGTTACTCATGCTACAATTTTATTGTGAACTTTACATTTTTATCTCCTTGTCCAGCCTGCCACATCTCCATCAGATTGTAAAACCTCAAGGATTAGATCATGTCATCCATTTTCCTTGAAATTCATTAAGATATTTAGTGGGACAAGGGCTTCTCATTCCTTCCTTCCTTTCTTTCTTTCTTTCTTTTTTTTTTTTTGCTGCACTTAAATGACAGAATGCAAATATTTTCTCCCCAGGGAGATTTCAGGAAGGAGGGTGAATTTTTCAGTGGCTAATGATTTATACACTTGGTTTAATGGTCCATCAAAGTCTATTAAATAATAGCAGGAGAAAAAGAAGATTCCAAAGCAGGGGAGAAGGGGATTTAACAAGAATAAGGAGAAGGATTTCCCTGAGACTATAGGGAAGATATAGGGAAATGGGCCAGGAAAGAATAAGGCTTACAGAATAAGGCTTACAGAAAGGGGAGCTTGGGTAAGAGGGAAGGGGGCCCATATCGGAAAGTTCAGACACAGCTGGAAAACGACCTGTAAACAGCACAGGCCTCCATGACAGGCCTTGTTATCAGGCCAGAAGGCACCTGAGCTGAATCCTAGCTCGCAGCCACCTCTCAGGGCCAGCCTTCATTGGAGTTGGAACCTCTCCGGTCAGGGGCAAGGAATGGACTGTGCTGGCTGATGAGTTTACCTTGCCGTTGTTGGGTAGGTAGCTTATCAGCTCTCTATCCATCTATGTCTGCCACCCAGGCAGGCCACCAACCTCCACCTTTGTTGATTCATGGTTCTGGCATAAGGTATCTGTATGATATCTCTGAAACTATTATCTTCAATACAGGTTTCTCTTTGGTTTCAACTTCCCATTTGCACATCTACTCATAGACATCTTAAACATAATACTGTATCTCAAAGCCTACCTCTGATCTTCCTTGTCACAGTAAATGAATATCATCTTTGTCTTTCAAGTTTCCTAAGCCATAAACCCAGAAGTCATGCCAGACATACTCAAGTTCTATAATTTATAGAGCATTTAGCCAATAATTATTTACATAGGTGAAGGTCCTATTTAAAGAAATCACCATGGAATTCTGCAGTACTTTTGAAACTCAGTACCTTGAGAGCCCAGAAACCATTCTTAGCTTCAAAAGGGCAACAGGATGGAGTGATTCTAGAACCCAAGGCAGGGAGGGCTGCGTGGAAAGAACCCAAAGCCCCATGTCTTTAGTCAATGGCCATGGCCAGCTCTCAGCACATCATTGCGGTGGTAGAGGAAAACAACACCTCACAGTCACTCTCCTCCCCATGTCATAATTACAGGCCAAGAGAAAACACACACACACACATACACATGCACACATGCACACATGCAAACACATGCACACGTACACCTGCTATGGAATTATAAGTGTACCTCGGGAACACAGGGCAGATTGGAAAAGGGAAACATGTGCATCAGGATGGCATAATCATAAACATTTTCCTAACTCATATCTGGTAATTTCATATCCATAACCATCAAATAATGTTCTATCATGGCTTGACACCTGTAGCTTAGCAGCTAGTGTGCCAGCCACATACGCTGGAGCTGGTAGGTTCAAATCCAGACCAGGCCTACCAACACCAATGACAACTACAACCCCCAAATAGATGGGCATTGTGGCAGGCGCCTGTAGACCCAGCAGCTTGGGAGGCTGAGGCAAGACAATTTCTTAAGTCCAAGAGTTTGAGGTTGCTGTGAGCTATGACACCATGGCACTCTACCCAGGGCGACATAGTGAAACTCCGTCTCAAAAAAGAAAAAAATGTTCTAACATGTCCTTAAACTTAAAAAAAAATGTGTGTGTGATGAAATAGGAACATCAGACAAAGCAGAATTTAAAGAAAAGACCAAGTCAGAGACCCTGCTGGGATAGTGACTCATGATTTCTGCATAGCCTCTGCCAAGAGCAGCACACTTGTGGCCAAAAAGTGCTTGTTGACTGCCTCCAATTCTCAACCAACGGGAGCCCATGTTCTTTCTGGCTTGTTCAGTTCAGTGGGTGCATGAAGCACCTCTTAAAGACTGGCTGTGCAGTGCTCACTCACGCACTGACACATAATCAAATGTTTTACTTTGGTTCCATTATCTTTTCATCAAAATACTGGAAAAAAAATGATTGACATCACCATGTTGATTCAGCTGAGAACAAACAATCTTCAAAGCAGGGGCATCTCTCCCTGATCTGGCTCAATAGTTTGCAATATTAAATTCATAAATCGAATTACTCCTGCTTCTGACTGACTTTTCTTGCAAGCACATATGATTCTCTTTCTTTTTACATAATCAATCATGGATTAAAGTAAGTAACACAGGTTGTTTGGTACAGATCGATTTTTCTATAAAACCATGAAAGGGAAGATCAGAAAGAGGAGGGTGAAGACAGCTGAAATAAAAGCTTTGCAAGGAAAATCTTAAGCCTCTTCTTCCTTTAGGTCTCAGGAAATTGCATTTTCCTTTCTTCATAAGTTATTGTGGAGTTTGCTATTTGCTTTATTATTATTTTTTTATTTTTTATAGGCACATAATATTTATATGCAATAATGGGGCACACCTGTTATTTTTATATAAGCATACAACATATACTGATAAAATCAGGGTAATTGGGATATCTGTCACCTCAAATATTTATCATTTCTTTGTGTTAGGGACATTCCAAATCCACTCCAACTTACTTTGATATAAACAATAATGTATTGTTAACTATCGTCACCCTATTATGCTACTTAACACTAAATCTTATTCCTACTATCTAACTATAAATAACTTCTCTTTCTCCTTCCTTCCCCCTTCCTGGTACCCTTTCCAGCCTTTGGTAGCTGTCATTCTGTTTTCTACCTCGGTGAAATCAATTTTTTTAGCTCTCTTCTATGAGTGAGAACACATAATAGTTGTCTTCAGTGCCTTGTTTATTTCACTTATATTCATGTTCTTCATTTCCATCTATGTTGCTGAAAATGACAAGATTTCATTCTTTTTATGACTGAATAATATTTCATTTTATATACATACCACTTGTCTTACTTTTGTTTTTGCATTTAAAACTATTTAATTTTAATAAGGCCATGCCACATTCACGATGTTCAAAAAGTGTGGAATAATTTGCTTTGCCGTTTGTGTGCTTGTTTTTAATTTCAGGTTAAAATGAGGGTACAAATGACAAAATCACAATATTTGTATTTGTTAGGTATGGTCCCTTTTGTAGTTATGTTCTGCACCCAAAGGGTATACCATACACCCGTACATTGTATCCATTCAGTGTACCACTTTTCTTTATCCATTCATTCACCGATGAATACTTAAGTAGATTACATTTTTTGGCTGTTGTGAACAAAGTTGTAATAAATGTGGTAGTGCAGATATCTCTTTGACATACTGATTTTTTTTGAATATGTGCCCATCAGTGAGATTACTGGATCGTATTACAGTTCTATTTTTAGTTTCTTAGAAACTGCCATACTGTTTTCCGCTAATTTATGTTCCCACCAACTACAAGCATTCCCCTCTCTCCACATCTTCACCAACATCCGATTTTTTGTCTTTTTGATGAAAGCCATTTTAACTAAGGTGAGATGACATCTCATTGTGGTTTTGACTTGCATTTCTCTGATGATTAGTGAGTGTACTTTTCTTTCATATACCTGTTGGCCATTTGTATGTCTTCTTTTGAGAAATGTCTATTCAGATCTTTTGCCCATTTTTTAATCAGATTATTGGGGGGGGGATTTTGCTTTCGTTTTTAGTTTTTGCTATTGAGTTGTTTGAATTCCTTATATATTCTGGCTGTTAATTCATGGTCTTTTGAATAGCTTGCAAGTATTTTCTCCCATTCTGTGAAGTGTCTCTTCACTTTGTTAATTGTTTCCTTTGCTGTGCTTTTGAGCTTGATATGGCTCCATTTGTCCATTTTTGCTTAGGTTTTCTGTGCTTTTGAGCTTATTGTGGAGGTTTGAAACCAGCCGATGGAGTCTAAATTTCATGTCTTTAAATGTGGGCTGGGCTTAGTAACTCATGTCTAACAAATAGAATAAAGATGAAATCACCTATGCGATTTTCACGTGCACTCCTGACAGGCTGGCTCTCTCTTTCGTGGGGCTTGGAGCTGCAGGGGAGAAGTCGGCCCATGCTGAAGTAGTCATGCTGAGGAGACCACCTCGAAATGGAAACAAGCCAGGGCAGTTTCACCTGGTCTAGCCTCAGTACCGACTGATGGCAATCACAGGAGAGACCCCCCCAAAAAATGTGTGCAGCCGTCCCGTCCACCACCAGAACCGTGAAACACAATGTTAGGGAAGGATTGTTATTATTTTTTGCCACTAATTTGGGGGTAATTTGTTAGACAACAGTAGTACTCAGAGCATTTGGCTTTTCCTTCATTACACTCTGTTAATTGCTCCTTGTCCAAGTCCTAGGCCTTCTTCTCTTAACCATTTTGCTTTTCCTTCAGTAAACTCATCTTTCCCATGGCCTTAATTCAATTTATATGTTAGTTCTGAAATATTTACCTTCAGCACAGTTTTCTATTCTGGATTGCCAATGTCCATTTGCATATCTGCCCAAGGATCATGGATAACACAAACATAATCCATCCCAGAACTGACCCTTGGAATTCCACATCTTGGTAAATGGCAGCTCTAGCCATCCTTCGTGTAAACCATAAACTCAGAGGACAAATCCCTATTTGTATTTCCCCAAACCAATGCATAACCAAGTTCTTGCAATTCTTTTTCTAAAATTATGACATTTATAAATTATTGTTGTTCTAGTTCCTATCACTCCACTCCAAGCGACATTTCTCACAAAGGGTGATACTATAATTTCTCAATATTGTCTTTGCTTATAATCTTGTCACCTCCACTGCTAACACTCCACCATCTATTCTTCATACAATCGCTATGGTAATTGTTTTAAAGCATAATTTAGACAACTTTAACCTCCAACCTTCATAAGAACATTCAACTAGGCCTAAAACCCGTGTACCCTAAGTTGGCATGGAAGTTCCTGATGATTTGACTCTACTTTTCTATCCAAGCTCATTGTGACTCTTCCCGCCTCTTTTGTCCCAGTTCTAGATGCTGTGGCTTTCTCTTAGTTTCTCAGACGTTCCACACACTTTTTGGAAGCCCTTTTTTGTGTGCTGCCCTTCCGTGTGAAATGTCATTCCTCCCTCCTCTGGTTCTGCCTTCAAGCCCTCTAAAAACTTGTCTTTTTTTAGTGATCTTTATTTATCTTTCATAGTTCAGCTTAAATGCCACTTCTTGCAAAATCTGTGACTTCCACCTTCTATCTGATTTTGATCCTCTTAGATTAGCGTCCTTCAAAAAATGCTTTCATTTTTCATTTATCACAATTAAACATTATACCATATATGCTTTGTTTGTTGAATTTGTTTACATCTTATTTTTACCTTTTCCCTGAAAACTCCACAACAGCAGAAATCAACTCTCATTTGTTTACCACCTAGCACCCAAATTCGGTAGTTTCCACATCTTAGTAGGTGTTAATTTATGCTTACAAAATTAAGACTTATTTGCTAAATTTGATCTTTAGCTAATCATGTGGATTTGGCATCTGGGAGAAATCGCTATAAAGGATAAGATTTTTGAGAATTTTATTCATTCACAGACAAGTCAAAGTTCAAGATCTGTCTTCAAAAAAAGTCATAGGACCTTAAGATTACATTGACTTAAAGAATCTCTAAGTTGGCCAGGTGTGATGGATACCCCTGTAACCCCAGCACTCTGGGAGACCAAGGTGGGGGGGGGGATCTGTTGAGCTCCGGAGTTCAAGATGTGAGTATAAGAATGAGACTCCCATTTCTACTATATACAAAAAAATTAGCCTGATATTATGACAGCATCTGTAGTTCCAGCCTCATGTAAAGCTGAGGCAGGAGGATAATTTGAGCCCAGGGGTTTGAGGTTGCTGTGAGCTAGGCTAATACCTGGCCTAGGCAACAGAATGTGACTCCGTCAAAAAAAAAAAAAAAAAATCTCTAAATTCATCTCCATTTTGCTATGATTTTTACGCAAACCTAAGCTTCAGTTTCTATAGACTCCATTGGAACAAAGATCAATCAGACCAAAAAGAAAAAAAAATACATTAAGAATTACTTTCCTCAGTCTTACTAAAAAACAAAGTGACATTTTTTATGAATAGAAATTGAGTCCTATTCCTACTATTTAAAATATTTTTACCCCTGTCCTTATAACCATCTAAAGCACCAAAGCAAACTGTTTTCATAGCTTAGATAGTCTATTGTTAATAAATATCATCACTGTCAATGAGTAAGAATTCTGAGAAATATATTGAACATATTTTAATTTATAATTGAAAATAGAGGAACCAACATTAAATAAAAATTTTCAAGGGCCAGACAATGGGAAGTGTCATTTCCTCTCTATATAAAATATTATCACAATTCTGGCTTCTGATTTGCTACAATGACCACCCTGAGAAAAATCTAGAACAATCACAACCCTAACAAAAATTCTAAAACAATCACAACCCTAGCAAAAATTCCATTCTGGAAACAATATGGGTACAAAATTGTGTTCTTGATTATACACAATGCAGAAAAAAAGCCTTTGGTGAATACCTGTCACATGCATGAAGCTCTCCACCACTATTGTGGCATCCATGACAATTCAGAAGAAAATAGGTCAGATAACCATCAGTCAATCACATTTCCCTTTCCTCCTGGGATCAGAAACATCCCAGCTTTCTCCTGCTGTCCTGAGCCTGATATCAGCATCTTTCTTTCTTTCTTTTTTTTTTTTAACCTGCAAGATTGTGAATAATATTTTTCCCCCTCTGTCAATACTTTTACTAAAGAATGAACTAAATAAATTAAATCAACAGATAACAGAGCATGTGAATGAATTAAGCAGTGCCTGCTCTCATCACTGTCCCTTCTGTAAATGACAGATTAGCTGCTCATCTAAAATCTGTCAAGCAAATGCTTTGAAAACCCACATAAATTAAAAGAATTATAAGCTAGTCTTGTTATGTGGAAGTGGAAGACAGACAGCATTATGGTCTGTAGTTGCATTTATTGAATTAAAGCCTGAGGGCAACAATCCTGAATTTTTGAGATGAGTGTTTTCAAAATTATCAGTTTTTTCCATTTTCTTTTTTTTCTTTATTTATACATGTATTTTATTCTTCATTACATTATCCGCCCCCCCCCCACTCCCCAGTGGTAAGAGAGAATTTATTTACAGAAAAGAATACAGAAAGCACTAAAGCTCCTGGTAGAGGGAGAGAATTCTAGAGGGGAGAGAGAAGCTCTCTCCGTTTCTCTCCTGGTCTTTCCCCATCTCCTCCTTTAGGCTTTTAGTCTCAGGGTATATATAAGTGTATGGGTTCCTTGGCCAGGAAATGAATGAATACAGTCCCTTCCCCCGGGGCAAGGTGAATGAATGTATCGATGAATGGATACAGTCCATTCATGGAATTGAGGCCTAGGAAATTCACAAGAAATTGACCTAGGCATAGGAAATGGGGGTTCCACATTTAGTTCTAAGTGTGAAGTGAAGGAGACACCAACACACAGGTGTCTCCTCAGCAGTTGTCCAGGCTTTATGGCAATTGGAGCCTCTGGTGGAGGTTGGAGGTCCCCCTCCCTGCCTGTCATCCAGCCCGCTGGCTCTACAGCTGGCTGCTGCATCACCGACACTGCCAAGGAGGAGGCAGCAGGTCCGCCAGCCCCACTGAACTGGCTAGGGCCCCAATTGTCCTGCATCAATTCTCCCTCTCTGAGTAGAAACTCCAACTGCTGTTAGGGAAAAGGGGTGAATACTCGATCTAACTGCTTCCTGCTGAATCGGGCGATGATAGAAGGGGGCAGTTAGGGTTTCTCCAGAGGGAGAGTGATACAGGGATTCATGGAGTGGAACCATCTTTATTGCGTGTGGCTTGATGACATTTCTGGAAAGCATAAATCTGATTAGTGTAATGAGTAATAGGCAAAGGTAGAACAAAGTCAGGTCAGAAACACTTATTCAACGACGCTAAAAGAAAACCATATTAGGATTTTTCTTGCTTTTTCCTAAATAATAACTTCAAACTTTCTTTTGGCTCACAAGTGTACGTGATCTGTGGTTGGCTGTCTTCATTGCCTGCCACTGTAGAAGATGGAGGGTTCTAGGACTTTACTCGTGAATGATGCATGCAGGAATCGACTCCTGTAACTTTAACAGTAGAAGAAGACAAGATAACAGGAAAGGGGACTTCCCAAGTTGGGGTCAGGGAAGGTGAATTAGAGGCATGAGTTTTGATCATGACTAGATCTCCAGAAGGGGAAAGTTCCTGTTTTAGTTAGTATGTCCCTCCCCAAACAGGGAGCAGGACTTTCAGGGACGATTAGGGAGGCATGAGAGAACAGCAAGTCATCCCAATTGCAGCTTAGAG
>CAUYON010085124.1:0-49638 GCA_963573935.1 Arctocebus calabarensis
TGGGACTACAGGCACCCGCCATAATGCCCGGCTATTTTTGTTTGGGTTGCAGCCGTCATTGTTGGTTGGCGGGCCCAGGCTGGATTCGAACCCGCCAGCTCAGGTTTATATGGCTGGCGCCTTAGCCCGCTGAGCCACAGGTGCCGAGCCAGTCATTTTTATACTTTTAAAATGGCAAATAGTGTTACTGTATGAACAGAACTATCTATGGTTATACTCTATACCACTCTGAATGCACGTGTTCTTGTCTGATCTTGGAAGCTAAGCAGGGTTAGTCTGATTAGTACTTGGATAGGAGACTATAGTTTATGTGTTTTGTTTTTAGTTGTCATTTAGATAGTTTTCTATTTTTTGATTTTCTAAATAACTTTTTTTCCCTCCCTGTTTTGGACTTTCCAAATAACTGTAATGAATATCTTCCTCTATATGTATGTGTGCTTGCTTCTCATTAGAAGCTATTATTTTCCAGGAGTCAGATAATGCTGCCGGTGGGACTTTCTTCAAGTGTTATGTTTGAAAGCTGGGCAGGTACATTTTTGGTTGTTTAAATTCAGTACTTCTGATAAACTTGTTTTTTGATGCCATGTATCGCATTGTGATGAGTAACTTGTCTTGTTTTCTTGCTTCAAAGAGCCATTTTAAAAGACATTATAGGAGGTAGTGAGTCAATGTAAATTCTAGTCTGCTTTTGAGTTGTTTTTTGTTTGTTTGTTTGTTTTAGGCAAGCATGAAGCAGAGTTTATCGAGGAAGAGAAAGATAGGCTTGCACAGTAAGAAAGCTTGCAAAGCAGGATATATTCACCATAGACAGTGAAGGGGCTTCCATGGCCAGGGCAAATCGGTTTCAACTTCTGGCTAGAGATTGGTCTGGTGCATGGCCTTTTGGGAACAGGGCACACAGGAGGAGGTGAACAGCAATAAGTGAGGGAAGAAGTTTCGTCTGTGTTTTCAGCTGCTCCCTCCCTCTCTTGTATCAACACTGGGGCTCTGTTGTGGAAAAATTGTCTTCCGTGAAACTGGTTCCTGGTGCCAAAACGGTTGCAGACCACTGCTCTATAACATCTGCTGCATACATTCTCCATTTATTTATTTTCCATTTCTTATTGGCAATTTAGAAGCTGTTAGGAAAAATATTTAGTCACTTATAAGTGAAAAACATTTGAATGATTATAAAATCCAACATAAGCATTAATATGCAGTTTGGATTATTTATTTGGTGTTGTAATAGTTTTAAATGCAGTAGCAGACACTTTAAGACCGATAACTTAACTATCTTTTGGGGCCTCTGTTATAAGAAATTGGCCTTTCTTATGTTCATATTTATCATTAATCTTCTTATATTCATATTTAAAGTGATCCTTTTATATTCATATTATTTTCTTTCTCAAGTGATTATTTTACATTTTTATAAACTTTTATTCATAATAGACATTGTGATAGCAATTTCTCATTTTGAAAACTGTTTCATGTAGTGCACTTACCAATGAGTAAAGTTTTTTTTAATATACTTTCCTTAATTGTGGTAAAGTTTGGATCCTTCTGATGATATTAAACAGCCCAAATTGGCAGAACAGTTAAGTTCTGCAAGAATACATGAGGGTTTGAGGAACAACGAATACTCACTGTGATTAGAAAAAGGCATTTGAGTCCACCTTTTGGTTTCACATTAAGAGAAGGTTTTATTGTACTTTTTATTGGACATTTTTTGGGGCTACATTATGAGATGTTGGGGAGGTGTACTTAAAATGGGAATAAATTGATCAGATCTCTTTTTAAGAATGTTGCTATGGCATGTAGAGATTTGATTAGAAAGTAGCATTTTGGAGATAGCACTTTCTGATTTTAATTTAAGAGTGAGTTGTGAAATGCCTGTACTTGGACTTTGGCAGGTGGTGCTCCCTACATAGTCTAGGAGGTAGGAAGAGAGATAACTGGGAAATGTGTACTAAATATATATGAAAGTAGTCTAATATACATTCTACAGAAGTCAGTATATGAGAAGAAAAGGAAACTAGGAAGGACTTGTCAATGTATTGAAGATTTTCTTTTTTTTATCTTTTTTCTTATGTGACAGATCTGTGAACTTCTTAATACATCTTAGTACATTTAAAATTTTTATAATACATTTTTATGTTTTCAGTACATTTTTATATATTGGGTTTGGCATAAAGAGAGAGTTCTTTTTCTGAGTATTGTTTGCTATGACCCTGATGTGTATGCCCTTGTATAATGTTGGTAATTAGTAGCTACTTCTCAATACATTGTTTGGTTTTGAGGAAAAGGAAGACATAGTTATGTAGAATGTTTGTGGGGAAGAAAACACACCAGTAAATAATTTTAACAGTGATAAAATGTATAAATCTTTGGCAGTTTAGGAGAGAAATACACAGTGTTGCTCTTTAGTGCAATTTAGTTATTATTTATCACTCCAAAAGGTTCAAAAATTTTTTCATGAGTATTGAGAGATTTGGGATTCTTTGGTTCTTCAAAAAGATGTAAAGGAAAAAGTTCCTGATGATTCCAACATTACTAACTGAATTATTTTGAAGTGCTGATAACTAAAAGTTACTGCAAATGGGAAGGGAGAAAGGGTAAAGTGATGGTGAAAGCTTAGCATTTTATTCCCCCAAATGACCCACCTTTTCAGATCATATGGTTCAGTGTCTTTTTTTTTTTTTTTATAAGTAAGCTGAAACGTAAAGAAAACAAAGTACTAACCCAGGATTATATAATTAGTGAACAAAGTAGAAATAACACCAGATTAGAAATTGGAAATCCCCAACTTTTTAAAGTTTATTTCAGTGCTTTTTTAAATAATACTAAGGCACTTAAAGGAAGGGCTACCAATTTGGCTCAGAGCAAAGTGAGTTTGAAAGGGTGTGTAGTACTTAA
The DNA here is from genome assembly GCA_963573935.1 of Arctocebus calabarensis. NCBI lineage: Eukaryota > Metazoa > Chordata > Mammalia > Primates > Lorisidae > Arctocebus > Arctocebus calabarensis. Next base: position 2,893 of record CAUYON010085124.1, read on the forward strand.
AATGTAGCAACTGTTTTTTAACTAAAGTATATTCTTAGGGGTGAGTAGAGGCATTTTATAACTTTAAAATTTTATCATAGTTCATTATTTAGTAATCCCTCAACATTTATTATGGTGTTTGGCAGATTAATAAAATGCTTTATTTATTTGTAATTATTTTTAGTTTGGCAGAGAAGCTGTTATCTCAGCTGAAGAAACTGAAGCTTAGTTTCCTTAGAATTGAGATTTGTGAGGTAAAAAGTGTTACCTATTAATTTCTTATTAATGAGAATTTTCAGCATGATTTTGGTAGCAATCTTAGAAAATTTGGGGTATAAGAGAAAGATTAGGAAGTGATTTTTATGTCATATAGCCCCATACATTAGCCAGAGCTATAAGAAAAAATATGAGAAATGAGCTTAAGGCTCTATAAATTCAGCCAAGTTTATAGAACAGAATGATAGAACTATGTTTTTTATATTTCTAGTCTTAGTGATATTTCTTTTGGATAATCTTGCCCTGGCTGTGAAAGAAATGTTGACTAGCTCTCTCCTTTATAGTAACTGAGGGATGAATTACCTTGGATCTGTTCTGTAACTAGGTAGAATGTGCATAATTGAAGTGGCCTCTAGATCCCATCCCTTTTTAAGAGAATGCAGTTTTTCCTCATCTATACATTGGAATTAAAAAACAAAAGAGAAAACCTAAATGTGGAATTTTTTCATGAGCCACCATCTTGCAGTTCCACTTTTCTTTTAACAGAGTTCTGTGGCATGATGTAACAGCTAGCTGTGCTTAGTTTGTCATTTGGTCTGTACCTCTCACTGAGCTTTACAAATTTTTACTTACCTTTTGGGATCTGACTGTTGGGTTCTATTTTTGGAAGTGTGAAGATAGACTTGTTTTTGAATTAGACACTTAAAAGATACTATCTCCATCACTTAAAACTTCAGTGGTTCTCAAGTGTGGTGTATGGACTCTTGGAATTTCCTGAGACCCTTTCATGGCATCTGTGAGGTCTCCATTTTTTCAGTTATGTATCTGAGTAGGGCCAGATTTTCTTCATGTACTTCAACCATAATAACAAATCACAAATCACAATAGATTAAATGTAAAGGCAGATATAAGAATTGTTGTAAGTCAGATGAAGGTATTTGCCAAAAATATAAAACATTTCCACTCTCTCATAAATCTTTATTTTATTTTGGAAAATATAGTTTTTTTCATTGAAATATAGGGTATTTAATGTCAGATGAGGCTGTTAATCATCAATTGTGGGGAATTCTGCCCCACCCTGGTCTGCAGTAGGAATATAACCTAAGCTGGGGAAGATGTGTCAGTTTCAGAGGGGATGCTGGGAGAGAGAAGGGTGGGCTCCTTTTTCTGGCTTTTCTAGGTCTGAAAATAACGTAAACCTGGAACTGCTTGGGACCTTCATGGTTGCCATAAGGCCTATGTGAATAGGAGAGTGTCCTATTTTACTATGAAAGCATAGTAAAAGGAGAGGGTCTGGTGACATCATTTGAACTTAATCATTTATTTGCACCAGTAAATTCTTCCTTAGATTACTAAACAACAACAACAAAAAAATTAGAGTATTTATGCTAAGTTGTAATGCATTTATTGTTATTTCAAACTAAACTAAGTTAAAATTTATTGTTTTAATTCTTAATATAGTAAATTTGATATAACCATTTAAAATAAAAAGGCTCTTGGGAGTTGTCTCTTAATTTTTAAAGCATAGAAAGAGAACTGAACTTTCTGGTGTAAAGTTAGAAGGAATTACAGGTATTTCTAGGGGGTGATATAGGATCAAAAACCATTGAATAGTTTTTAGTATTATAATTACATATATTTTTTATGCATTTTTACAGTGATTAAGAAGAGTCATGTGATGTTCAAGGATAGATCATGTTTAGATATGCTTATATTGTGGTAGGATGAACTGGGTGTATAATCTTAATGGGTAACCTTCAATGGGTAATTCTTAATGGGTAACCTTTTGCTTTACCTAATATCTTATGTACAAATAATTTTTTTGTTAGTTGAATGAAATGGAGCAGTATAATAAGCAATAGCAATGAAAAATTTCAACTAATATTTTTGTTGGGATAAAATTGGAATTTTTAAAGGAGTAATTCTGAGTACAGAAGATAGAATCAAGACTGATGCAAATTAGGTATTTTTCTTGACTATAAAATGAAAATTTGGAAGGAACAGACGTGGGTGCATATCCGTGTTCTAAAGTTACTCAGTTAACATATTTAAATTTAATTTTTAATTCCCACTACCACCTCCAGTTCTTTTTCAAGATTACTGAAAAATGGAAGCTTGAGTTAAATTCCATCACTTTCTTCCACTAAATTTCTAAAGTCTCCGAGAAACTTGAGCACAACAAACTTCTTTTTGAAATATTGTAGTAGATTGTTACAACTTTCTTTACTGCTATCCCATCACTATTTTGAAAGTCCTAAATTAAAAGCTAAAAGCTAAAACACCAATATGATAAGTATGTTAGGAATAATTACAACTCTTATTTCTAGGGGTGATTTGATTCATATTTAAACTATTAAGAAAATTCAGGATTTGGGGAGGGGATTTTTCTTGTAACATTTGATTTTCTGTTTACTTTCCAATTCCCAGATATAGTTGGAAGAGAGAAAATCACTTTTATATGGTCAGTGCTATGCTTTTGAAGGGTATGTGTGAAGCTGGACCTCTACAAATGAATTCTTTTTAAAAATAAAAGTGCTTTCTTATTAGTTGTATTCTTAACACAGACTATTCAGTTTTATTTTTAATGTCCTTTAAATCATTGATTTGAGTGACTATAGTGATCTGGATATCTAATTTGCCGAAGTTCACTGTAGTAGTATATTTGAAATCCTTGAAGAGCGGTAAAATTGGAAATGCAGATATTCATGAATGTTCACTTTGCTCTGTTTCACAGGATTGTGTTCTTCGTAAGCGTCAGGTAGACTTCCCCTTTAGGCCCTTTCTTATGGTTTTTTTTTTTGTTCTGTCTGGGTTGTCCTTTTTCCGGATAGCCACAATCATGCTTGTATTCCATTCTCATTCCTGTCTAAATTCAGATCCTTCTTTCAATGTCACTTCCTCAGAGTTCTCTCTTCTTATCTAAGATGGTTTTCCTTCATTCCCTCTTTTCTTCTGTTTCATTTCTTCTTCCCTTTCTTTTGTATTCTACCTTTATACTTTATGCCTTTATCCTGAATTGCTTTTCTTCAGAGTATGTTATCTGTAATACATGACAATATATTGTATATATGTACGTGTGTATACTATGCATATTGTCTCTCTCCCCAACCCCCCAATGTAAAATTCTGTGGGGACAGGAACTTTTTAAAAAGTTTTATCTTTGGGATCTCTAGATCTGTATCTGAAATAGTAGGTGCTTATTAAATGTTTTTGAATAATGTGGTATTTGGGAGATAATCTCCAAACCCATAATCAATGAATTTTCATATTTTATTTATCAAACTTTATGAAGGAAAAAGAAAGGATCCCTACCAGAAATGAGCCAGTGATCTAGCAAGAATGATCGATATATATATTTTCTTTTCTTGCTCTGGCTCGCTATACTCTACTTTGGTACTATTAGGCCCAGAGGCTATACATATGAATAACAAGTTCAGTTTTTGAATATTTTCAATAAAATTATCTTTTGTAGTATGTATTTTATCTATAGTATAGTATTTTTAAAAAATTACTCTTTTATTAAGAGGGACTCTACCTAACATATGCAAATATAACCTAGTTTGTACCCTCACATTAACCTGAAATAAAAAAAAAGACTCTTATTACTAGTGTTTGTAGATCAGTAATTGACGGGAATACTGTCATATATTGCCTGTATTTGCAAAATACTTCATGAACAAAATTAAACCTAAGGACTTTGCCAGGATTGTGAGGGATTTACTGTCTAATCCAGTGCATATCTGGCTAGGCACTTGTATCTCAGTGATTAGAGTGCTGGCCCTGTGCACCAGGGGTAGTGGATTCAAACCCAGCCTGAGCCTGCTTAAAAAAAAGCCAAAGAAGTGTGCATTTGCTAAGGAGTTTGTAGACTATGTTTGAAACTATTTTAGTGATGAAGAACCCTCCCCCCACCCAGCAGTTATTTTGCCTTTGGGAGGTCTCTGATTATTAAAAAAGTTCATCTCTATTTTAAGCCAAAACCTGTTTGATTGCTTCCACTTGGTTCTAATTATTTCCCATGGAGTATATATATATTGAATAAACCTAGTAAGTTTTCCTTGGCATAGCCTTTAAATTATTTGAAGACTGACCAGATTCTCTCCAATATTTCAATTCTGCAGGCTGAGAATCCCTAAACTATCTGATAATGACATCCATTTGCTATCCCAGTCATTTTCTAACAATCTGTTTGTTTATCTATTTATGAAGGTGGCTGGCACCTGGAACAGAAAAGCAGTAGCACACTCGATTGCATAGAAGAGCAGCACTGTTTCTTTTCTAGTTCTCAATTTTCTTTTATTGTGTCTTTATGATTTGAGTTTTTCCCCAAGTATTTTATACTTTGATCTCATTTAACTTACTGTTCCTAAAATACTTAAGTTGCTCCCTTCTATTCTGCTTTCCGGAAATGCTACTGGTAAGTCAGGTCTCATGTTTTCCGTATGTAGTTTTTACCTTGTTTTTGTTTGTATTCTCTTTCTTCCCCTGCCAGCCCCACCACACACACAGAAGAGTAGTGGGTTGGAGCACCCTATGTCAGAATTGTACTTCATGGCTAGATTTCAGTTGTTTAGGGGCTAAGAAGTATTTATAGGACATAGAATCAGTTATAACTTGGACTGGTTTGTAAGTAGACAGTCTGTCATTCTTTCAGTATTATTTTTTAATCCTTAAACATTTTAAAAACTTGATTCTTTTTTTCTTTCTCTCTGATTAGTCCCACTTTTTTTTTTTTAAACATTTCCAAGTTGCTAGCAGAATAGCAGAGGGAAAAGTTTTGGTCATGACAAGATAGGTGTCATGCAAATCACAAACATCAGCAGTGGTGACTGGTATAATAAAGTACTCATGAACAGTCTTGCTTGCCATGGAAACAGTTTTTTAAGTACTACCTAAATATAATTTTCTTCTGATTAGTGAATTTGTTTTGTTTAATTGATTGCATATCAGTTTACCATTGCTGGATATTCACGTAATGTAGCATTGGTGCTTCTGATTGAGACAAATAGAAAAGAGAACATATGTTTTGCCTTTGTGTTCCTGGTACATAACATTTTGGTATAAACTTTTATCAACTGTAATTTGCAAGTACTATATATCCTTTTGTTTTAAAAAATATTTTGAACCAAAAATGGGATTGCAACTTATAGGGAATAAGAAAAACTGGCTCCTAAATGCAAATTTAGTAGTTTTGTTATTAAATTTGAAACTGTAAGCCTTGCTTCTACCTTAATTTGAAACTATAATTTGAATTATACAAAATTTTAAAAGGTAATCTGCCCTTTAGACTATTTTAGGCATTCAGAATTTCCTTATATGGTTTGCTGTGTGGTTGTTGTGGCTACTGGTTTTTGGTCCAATTCAAATTGCTTCCTACAGAAGATGTTGAACAAAGATTGTTCAGGAATTCTGTCTTGCTATTTTATAAGAATTATAGTGTATAGGCCCCAATACTTAGAAAAATCACAAAAGTCTTCCTTCAGTTTTTTTTTTTTTTTTTTTTTTAATTAAGAGACAGAGTTTCACTTTATCGTCCTTGGTAGAGTGCTGTGGCATCACAGCTCACAGCAACTTCCAGCTCTTGGGCTTAGGTGATTCTTAGATGCTTGAGTAGCTGGGACACAACGCCTGCCTATTTTTTTGTTGCAGTTTGTCTGGGGCTGGGTTCGAACCTGCCTTCCATGGTATATGGGGACGGTGCCCTATTCTCTGAGCCACAGTTGCCACCCTCTTCTTTCAGTTTTTTAGCTGCCAGCATTTTAATTCATTTTTAAAGTGTCCTATTTAAAAAATAATGATATGAGAATGGAATAGATTTGATGGTTAAAACAATGAAAAAGAAGATGTAAGTCATTAGAAAAGCCATTATTTAAAATTCACCACAACAATCAAACAATATTAAACTGAATTATAGCATTTGGATTCAATGTAGACTCTGTATTTTTATTCACAGCAGCTGCAGTAAAATACAGAAAATACAATAATATACAATGATATAATATTGATTTCCAATGAACTGAAGTATGTTTACTTGATAGTTTGGTTGTTGTCTAATTGGTTGTGCTTCTTTAGATTATCTAACATGAATAAGTGTTGTTTCATGATCTCTCATGAGATAATTACCAGATTGCAAGAAATTATTTCTGGGGGCATCATAAGACAATTTTCCCACTACTTCATGCTATTTCATCAGTATCTGAGGATTTTCATTTTCATTGTAGTAAAATATGAAAAATTTACTTTATCAAATCATTTTGTGTACATTTTAAAGACAACATTCCTTATAAGAATATTGAATTAAGTTTTTGAAAGAAAAAACAAAAGTCTTTAAAAATCTCTCATGTGCCATTGAAATGGATACTTTTCTCTTGTTTGCTATTATTTATATTCTTTGTAAAGAAATGGAAATAGATTTATAAGAAAAGATGATTTATAATTACTGGTAAGAAATTACCTTCAAACTTAGTGGCATTAGCAGGCATTTATGATTTCACAGCTTCTGTGGGTTAGGAATTTGGGGGCAGGTTAGATGGGCGGTTTCTTAGTGTTTCTCATTTGATTATAGTCAAAGCTGTTGGTCAAGGCTGCGTCTTCTCAGGGTTGTCCTGGGACTATAGAATGTGCTTCCAAGCTCACCCAACATGTAGCTATTGTCAAGAGACCTCAGTTCCTTGCTAGTCACTGGCTGGAAGTCACATTTCATTACCACATAGTGTTTATAAGGGTGTTTGAGCAGCCGATTTCTCTAGAGGAGAGTGAGCATATGCAAGAGTGAGCATGCACACGAGTGCTACCAGACACAAGAGCCAGAAGGATGCCACATCTTTTTGACCTAGTCTCAGAGGTCAGATACACCATCATTTCTGCCATATTCTATTTGTTAGAAGCAAATTACTAGATTCCATTCTGAAGGGATGGGAAAGTAGGCTCTATCTTTCTACTTTAAAAATCACAATAATGTAGACTAAAGGAGTCTTAACAGCATACATGATAAATGCTATATTCTTTAACAGAGTAGTTCTGTGTATCACAATATGTCGCTTAACTGTGCAGTCTTTATAAAACAGCAGAATAAAAATGGGTGAATTAGGCCTGTTGATAGACTTGTAGTCAAGTTTTTTTCATAGGGATTCTGCTGTGTAACCAAAGCTATTCACTGCCTTTAAGATGTACTTTTTGATTCAGTGACATGTTACTGCTATACTTTTATAGAACCATCTTACATTTGATATTTTATGTATATATAGTAATTGAGGTGTTTTAACATGTTTGATAGAATTTTGTAGCTTTTAAAAACTTAAAATTTTTTTCTTTCTCTTTTTCTTTTTTTAAAGAGAAAAGGTCTTTCTCTGTTGCTCAGACTATAGTACAGTGACACAATCATCCTTGAACTCCTAGGTGACAGGATCCTCCTTCCTTAGCCTTCCAAGTAACTAGGACTTCAGGTGTGCACCATGTGCCTGCTAATTTTTTCTTTTTGTAGAGATGGCAGTCTTGCTGTGTTTCACAGGCTGGTCTTGAACTCCTGGCCTCAGGTGATCCTCCTGCCTTGGCCTTGCAAGGTGCTAGGATTATAGGTGTGAGCCACCACACTAGCTCTGCTTTTAGGTGTATAGGTTATTTCATTATTACCTTAGCATTTCAGCTTTACCTAGAACAGAGGTCCTCAAACTTTTTAAACAGGGGGCCAGTTCACTGTCCCTCAGACTGTTGGAGGGCCCGGACTAGTGTTTAAAAAAAAAAAAAAAACTATGAACAAATTCCTATGCACACTGCACATATCTTATATACATGTATTCCTTTTTTCTTCCGAATCTAATGCTTGTATGGCTGAACTCACACTGCTCAGAGATTGCAACAGTGTGAACCTGGGCTTACACAGCACACAACATACAACATCATACACAACTGAATAGCAATCAGAATATAAATGCACTTACTGTCAATTAAATTGGGTTTCCTACTCCTTGGCAGTCTGCAGAGCCAGATTAAGTTCCCATGGGGCCCTCGGCAGGTTACCAGTTTGGGGCCCCCATGCGACAACACTGAGCACTGACCATTTGCATTAACACTGAGCACTGACCATTTACATTACCTCTTAGCACTATTCGCATTATCATTCTGATACAACCCCTCTAAAAACTACCCCCAACCAACTAACCAACTTTAAAAAAAAAGGCTCCTGATTTCAAAAAAAGGTTCTTCTAACTTCAAAAAAGGCGCCCTCTATCTGCAAAAAGAAAGAACTCCTAACTTCAGAAAAAAAAAGGCCCCTCTTAACGACAAAAGAAAATGCCCTACTAACTGCAAAATTAAAAAAAAAAAATAGACCTCCTAACTTCAAAAAAAACTAATCCTAACTTGTTCTTACCTCAGTCCTCAGGCAGCAGCAGGCTCTGCACAGGCAAGTTCATGACTCCTCCAATGACACCTGAGACTGAAAGGAGGAGTTGAGAGACAGAGAGAAGGAGGGGAGTCAGAGAGTGCGAGCACACATTTCACACATGCGTACTGTGGGCCCGAGATGAGTCAGCTGCTAAGCAGGACAGGCAGTGGTGGCAAAAACACCCAGCGGGCTGGATAAATGTCCTGGGCGGGCTGAATGTGGCCCACAGGCCATAGTTTGAGGACCTCTGGTCTTAAGGTTTTGTTTTTTTTTTTAATCACCTATAATCCCACTATTGTAACCCATTATGTTTTCCTTTATCGAGATATTCCCAGTCCCAATGCGGATGTACTATTACACTGCAGAATCACAGCAGCCATACAATTTTGTGTTCTGCTTTTTCCTCTATTTATTATAGCATATGCATTTCCACATTGTCTCATTTTTATCATTTTAAAAGCTACCAACAGCTTTCTTCAAAGTAAAAAAGAAATGGAAATGCCAAAATATTGGTCTTACTATGTGAGCCATATTCCATGATCCCGCCAGCTTCATGAAGTGTTTTCATGGGGCTCTTCCTTCATTCATTCTCTGCGTCTATTAATAAACTTGGACAGGTGAGATGTGCGAAATCCAAAATCACGGAAGTTTATTGAGCCAAAGCACCTAGAACAGTACACTTGAGCTTTAGGAGAGATCGAAATCACCCGAGAACTATGTTGAACAGTATTGACTCTGGTCCAAGCCGTCCTGGATTTGAGTTCTGTTTCTTCCACTTAGTAGCTTTGTGGCTTTGGATAAATTATTTACCCTGTCTACACCTCAGCTTCTGTTCTGTAGAATGAGGTCATAGTATCCCCTTCCAAGAGTTACTGTGAGGATTAAATGAGAGAACACATACAGACTGGTCAATACATTTTTCTTGGAAGCTTTGTTGCTATTACTACTTTGTGTAAGAGCAATCTCTTAGGTATGAGGGTGCCGTGTTTTCTCTTCTGCTAACTTTGAGCTGGACAAGAACAGACACAGCATCATTCATTTCTGAATCGCTGGTACAAAAACTTGGGGCCTCACACATAATAGGGGTTCCACAAATGTTTACTCAGTATTGATTGAAAAGTAAGCAGGCACAAAGAGGGACAAAACTCATGGCACAGGTGAGTCAAAGTTTTTTAAGTCACACAAATGACAGCCTTAGTTTTTTTATTTTCTTCTATTTTTTAATCTTTCGTTTTAAAAAACCCCTGTTAACCAGATCTAGCCAGCAGACAAGTGAAATAGTAGATATCTCTCATTAACGAGCAACAGAAACCAAATGTTTAAACCCTTACCCTAGCCTAGAGTCCGGCTGCTCTGCCAGCCTCTTCCCGCGTACTTCCCCTGCCCCAAAGGAACCCAAGAAAGTTCCTGTAAAGGTGTAAATTTACCCAAGAAACTTACACATTAAGATTTCCCCCACTGAGTTCCTCTCTGAAGGGATGATTGGAGATTTAAAATCAACAAAGGGCACAGATGTCTCCTTGAAGGTAAATAAAGTAACAGTAGGTTCTTGAGGCCAAATGAAAACACCATATACATTACTACGTCATTAGATAAGTGACGATTAAGTAGAGGAAAACTAAATATGAAATGCAGGAAAATGACAGAATAACACGAGATGGTTTTAAATGGATGAGTTTGGAGGGGGGCTCTAAATTCTGCATAGAAGATTTTATATCCAAAGCAGCCTAGTTTAAGGGTCGTTTTTGTTTGAGGGGATTTTTGTTAACAGGTATATTTTTTACTGATAATAATTTTTGTTACAGTCAATTAGAAACTACAAAAAAGAGTAATATATATTTGTAAATTAGGCTATTAAGTAAGATGGGAAAATATATCAAAAAAACACATTTTTAAAGAATTTCTGGGGAAAATTTTGTACCATATCCTTCTGAGTTTTTTCACTTGTATTTTTTATTTTACTTTTTGACCTTTTTGAGTGTGCCAAAATAAATTCTCAGTTGCACTGAAGCTATTTGGTTCTTTTGTTGTTGGATTTTTTTTTTCTTTTTTGAGACAAGGTCTCACTCTGTCACCCAGGCTGGAGTGCAGTAGGCCTCATCACAGCTCACCGTCACCTCAAACTCTCAGACTCAAGTAATCCTCCTGTCTCAGCCTCCTGAATAAGTGAGACTACAGGCATGTGCTACCATATTCACCTAATTTTTCTATGTTTTTGTAGAGAAAGGATCTTGCTTTTGTTCAGGCTTTTCTCAAATTCTTAGCCTCAAGCAATCCTTCTGCCTACGCCTCCCAAAGTACTAGGTTTACAGTTGTGAGCCACCCTGCCTAGGCTCATGTTTGGATTTCATATCCAGAAATGCACAAAAATGATCATTTTATTAAAAATCTAAATTGCACAAAGTGCACCTTTTGTTTCTAAACTGACTTCAAATTTATCAACGATGTGTTGGTAACTTATTTTTGCCCACTCTTTCATTCTTCTTTCCACCTGTCTTTAAAAAATAGATTATTTTTCCCACTATGATTTATAGTTTTTAATGAATTTCTCATCTGGGAAGGAGAAGGTTCAGCAGTAAAGTTTTGTACCACTTGTTAGATACTTGGATTTGACCCTCACACACTATGAGCTCAATAAAATTTACTACATTGTACTTGAGTGTCCAGTGAAAGAGAGAGAAATGTTCCTCTTCTGTCCACTGTGGTGTCTAACGGTCTAAAGCTCTCTTTCCAAAGCAAAGTCCTGATTCCAGGCTGCCCCGGTGCAATCCAGGGGCAGACTGGGCCTTCTCCCCGAGGGCCCACGCCTCCGGAATGTTCTTCCCCTCCTTATCGGACACGGGCTGAAATGTGTGAGGCTGTCTGGTCAGTCAGGCATGTTCCTGAGGCCTGTGGGTGGACGGGGATCAAAGATTAAAGTGGTGGCCAGTCTTTATTTATTTTGCCTACAGAGCAGTCTATCCAAGCCATCGTTTATAGGGACGGGAGATGCTCTTGTAACAGCAGAGAACATCATTACCGTTTCATTTCCCCTCCCAATGACCTGTCCACAGTGGTTGTACTCATTTTGACCCAATCAGGGGACAGAAACAGTTTCCTCGCCAAGGGGATGAAATGCAAGGTAGCTCACTTCCCAGGCCAAGCTAGACACATGGAGACGGCATGGTCCAGTGACCTAAGCAATGGGCTGGAAATTCCAGACTAATTATGCCCTTTTCAGCATCAAACTTGCTGTGTGATGCCAGGTGAAGCACCTACCTTCTCTGGACCTCTGCCTTGGCTGGTTTACTACATGCTAGAAGTGGCTACTGCAGAATTACAGGTAACTAACACCTTTTTGAGCCTCAGCGTCCTCATCTATAAAACAGAAGTGACTTTAGCAAGTGTCTTCATTGCTTCGCAGGTAAGACTAACATGCATATACAAAGCCCAGGAATGTATAGGATGCTGAACCATTACTAGTAAAGGAATAAAGCTGGGACTCAGCTCCAGGCTCGCTAACCCCCATATGAAGATCCAACAAAAAGGCAAACGCTTTTCTTTCCATGAACAACCAACAATCTTGGACCCAGTGGGATATAGTTTCATGATACACAAACATTCCCACAAGGGTTCAAGCATGTCCTAGAATTAGCTGAGTCCAGAAAAATCCCAAAGCTAGCAGCCCTTAGGGGAATTTGTCAGTGCTGAGGTCAAAACCAAAACAATGTGGTACAACATTTTTATTTATAGTGAATGTCGAAGTTAACCACACTTCTTTTCAAGTTCTCAAATGTATAGGAAGTTTTGGCTTGAGGATTAAACACAGAATGGCAACACAGAATGGCAAGCCAGCGATTCCTGGCACTGAATCTCACTGGGCCCTTATTCATTATATCCCTAGTTAATGCTTCCATAATTGGGGACCTGTGGTCTTTGCAAATGTCACAGTTTCACCACAGAGTATTTACTTCTGGGTGGATTAGCACGCATGTGTCGATTGTATTGGATTGCCAATTTTGTGGGAGTGATTTGAGAGCCTGCAGAATAAACTGTTATTTAACTTGGGGAAATGAGAAGGAAAAAGAATGGCAGCATTTTATGCTTTTCTCCCTTTGGTTCATATTTGCATGAAATCCTTATAAGCAAAGGCAGCTGGAAGCCCAAGCATAATGATAACATTGGTGGTGAGAGGTTTAGACCTGGATGGAAGGTGGGGCATGTGTAGGAGGCAATTTTTCCACGTAAATGTAAAGCATAAGAAATATTCAGTAGCAGAAATTACACATAAAGATTAGGAAAAAAATAGATTTTTTTTTTTTAGGAACCTGTGCACACTGTAAGCCAAAAGTATTCAGCTAACTTAGTTTCCAAATAAAGACAATCACTCTCATACCCACTTCCAAGCATTCATCATTATATGGAATAATTACCTGTCATTCGTCTAAAAGAATCTCTTGTTTGGGGATTGTTTCTGCAAATAGTTAACTCCAAAGTGACCAAATTAAGTCTCTCTTTTTAGTGAAATCGCCAGAATCAGGGATGGGACAACTAATGAGGCCATCCAGGGGAGTGCTGAGTTTTCTCAGGGATCCCCGCTAACTGTAAATGAGTGCCCCGGGAACCGGCTCACTAGAGCACCGAGGCTACAGATTCGCTCTTTCCTCCTCCTTGGCTCCCACGTCTCATTTTCGCCTTATCCTTCTGCCTTCTTTTATCTCCTGTACATATTGCAAATGATCTCTACAATGATCAAGAGAGTATTTCACCTGAAAGACTTCTACAATGTGCGCTGCAGAGCAGAGACGCAAACGCACCAAAACGGCGACCACCCCTACCATCCTGCCCACCAGACAAATTTCGGCCACAGTCTAAAGCCTGGTTTCCAATCAGTGGTCCCAAAGAGGAGGACATCACTGCTAGCTAGGCCTCACCGGGTCTTGATTAAGCAGACTCTAAAAACAACAGAAAGGCCTAATTATTGTTGTCTTTTTTTTGACAAGAAAATAAAAAGCTACAATGAAAGTGTGCAGGAATAAAAGAAGAACTGACTGAGCTGGGCAACTGGAAACTTGGTTTGTAGCTCAACACTGCTTCTGACTAGGTCACAGAGTTTGAGGAAGTCACATATCCCCCTGGTCAGTTTTCCCAGTCTGAAAATGGGTGGATGGGACTAGACCTATAAACGCTTTCAGCTTTTAACCTTTATGATTCTATTTTCACAACGTTCACTTTTTATTAACTACTTTTCTTATGACATAAGCAATCTATTTATGTTATGTATTGGTGGTTAAAATAAATAAACAATAACGAGCAAAAAAAATGATTATCTTACTAAGACAACTAGGTTTGCAAATCAATTAAATATGTATTTATTTCAAAATATGTCAAAACAAGCCTATCCAGATACATTGAAATATATTGAAACAAGATTTTAGCAAAATTTTTCTCAGCCAGGTGCAGTGGCTCACGCCTGTTATCCCAGCACTCTGGGAGGCCGAGGTGGGAGGAACGCCTGAGCTCACAGGTTGGAGACCAGCCTGAGCAAGAGCAAGACCAGCTCTAAAAACAGCCAGGCATTGTGGCAGGCACCTATAGTCCTAGCTACTTGGAGAGGCTGAGGCAAGGGAATCCCTTGAGCCCAAGAGTTTGAGGTTGCTGTGAGCTGTGCTGCCATGGCAGTCTACTGAGGGTGACAAGGTGAGATTCTGTCTCAAAAAATTAAAAAAAAAAAAATTTTCTCCAGAAGGTGTCACTGAATGTTTTGTTTATTATCAGAGCATATTGGGCCCCTTCTCTTTCACGCTCTCCTATTGCTGCAGGTTTGGATGTGAATTAATATCGCTGCTATCTCTAGCCATCAGATAGAAAGGATACAGCCTCAAAGGAGCCATAAAGATCACTTGGAGTCACCTTCCCTTCCCCTTTTATTGATGAGAAAGTTGAGACTGAAAAATTCTAAAGTGACACACCAAACTTCATGAAGTCACTCTTTGTCACTCAAAGGCAGAAGCAGGGCTAGAACAAGGGTGTCCCAGCCCCAGTAGGAAAACCGTATTCTCTGTGGCGTGTGTGCGTGTGTGTGTGTGTGTGTGTATAGAAACAAGGTCTCACTTCCTCACCCAGGCTGCTCTCAAATTCCTGGCCTCAAGCGATCCTCTGGCTTCCCCCTCCCAAAGTGCTGGGATTACAGGCAAGAGCCACTGCACCCAGCTTGTGTGCCCTCTTCACCTCCCCTGTTAAAAGAGGCCTTACCTTACTGTGGTCTTTGACTAACAGGCTGCAGGAAGAGCCACCTTAAGGGCAGGAATGAGTCATGGGCCACAAACTGTGCTTAGTAGAAAAAGTATCTGAGCACATGTCCCTACCACCCTTCACTGTGGTACTGGACAAGCAATAGAACTTTAATTTTCCCTTAATTCATTGAGTTTTCTTCCATATTGCACCAAATGAAGAGCTATCCCTGCCATAGATATTCCCAACAGATACACCAATATGTGTAAATATTCCTACACATAACTTTTTGGTTTTTTTCATTGTTGGGGAATCATTGAGGGTACAAAGAGCCAGGTTATTCTGATTACATTTGCTAGGTAAAGTCCCTCTAATAATAGTGTCCCACCCCCAAGAAGTGTATCCCACACCATGACCCCACACTCCCCTCCCTTCTTCCCTTTCTCAATCCCCCATACTCCCTACCCCCACCGCGTATTAGCACCAGTTATCCTCATGTTAGAATTGAGTACTTTGGATTTTTGCTTCTGCATTCTTGTGATGATTTACTAAGAAGAATGTGTTTCAACTCCATCCAGGTTAACATGAAACATGGAAAGTCACCATCCTTTTTAGTGGTTGAATAGTATTCCATGGTATACATATATCACAACTTATAAATCCATTCCTGTATTGATGGGCTTTTAGATTGTTTCCATAATTTGGCAATTGTAAACTGAGCTGCAATAAACAGTCTTGTTCAAATGTTCTTATGATAAAATGATTTTTTTTCTTCTGGGTAGATGCCTGGTAATGGGCTGGCAGGATCAAATGGAAGGCCTAGTTTGAGTTCTTTGAGGATTTTCCATGCTTCCTTCCAAAAGGGTTGTATTAGTTTGCAGTCCCACCAGCAGTTACACATACCTTCAGAAAGGAGAAGCCAGGAAACAATGTCAGATACTTAATAAATATTTGTTGACTGATTGAGCTTGCTGCAGTCAAAGGCACTAGATTTCCTGGCTTTCTTGTTTACGTGGAGATGGGGAAATAGCATCCACCCACACCTATCTCACGGAGAGGCCAAGGGAGTGAAAGAGACAAGGAGGATCAGATCCTTGGAAGAAAAGTACTATGCATCTTCAGATCTCATTGATATTTACCAGCAGCACCTGGTCCCTGAGACACTCGTTCTTGGTCATTGAGAACTACTAGGCTAATTCTCAGTCGAAATACGGCCACATTGCCCTGATCACTCCATCTAACCTTCAAATGTCCTTGCCAAAATTCCTCACCTGTTTGCTTTCCTGAGGTCACACCTGGCCCTGCTCAAGGTCACTTCAAGGGCATCTAGTCTTATCTTGTTCTCTATTTTGTTTTCCTTATCTTGGCTCATCTGAAGGGTACTGCACATTCTCAAAGGCAAAGTGTGGGAAAAGCTTTCATATCTTGGATAACACCTTCTGGATGGTTCTGATTATGTCCACTCAACTCCTAGAGGAGAATCCCTTATTCTGGTTCAGCAAAAGAAACTGATCCAGAGATTGGAGCTGGTATGTCCACGGTTTCATCACTGGTTGGAGGAAGAGGGGTGAAAATCTCTTTCAGATGGTAACTTATCATGCTTCTTTTTCACTCTAGGCTCCAAAGTTGTCAAATCTGACGTGTTTCATTTTACTTCAGGGTGTAAGTGTATGTTGTTATCTCCCTACAAAATCAAGCACAGTGACTGATAGTAGATGCTTAATAAATACATGAATGAATGAACTAATTCTAAACGTGTTATTCTTTTGCTACCCTTTGCTCAGTTTTCAGCACTTACCTGGATGAAAGTCTGTTTCAGTGGTTCTTAAACTTGAACATGCATCAGAATCACCTGGTAGGTTTATGAAACAGATTTCTGGGCCCCACCCCAGAGTTTCTTATTTGGTCTGGACCATGGCCCATTAATTTGCTTTTGTAACAATTTCTCTCTGATGTTGCTGGTCTGGGAACTGCACTTTGAGAACCATTGGTCTTTCTTATCCAAGTACTACATAGGGTCTCACTTTTTAAAAGAGGTTCATTTAAAAAAAAGTTCATTTTCAACCAATTAAGGATTTTATACACACTCACCACTTTTCTCAGGCAAATTCTTCATCAATGGTCTGATTTGCTTACCAATTTTCTTAAGCAGCCCTATTCAAGATAATCTGCAATGCTACTATATGAGGTCAGACAATTAAGTTCAAGAACTCATCCTAGAAAAAGTGCTTTGAAGGGTGGTCAGGCACCGGTATCGGTGCATAGCGTCCCAAAGGGAGCACTTCCAAGATGACTGTCAGGATAGCGTAAGGTATGTAACACCTCTTCTAGGATGAATTCTCAAACTTAATTGTCTAACCTCATATATCTGTATTTGTACTATTCTTTCTATCAAGGATTAAGTCTAGTCTAGAATATTTTTTCCCCATTTAAACAATTATTCTTTCCCTATTCACACCAGCAATGCTTATTAGCATAGGCCTGTGTCTTAGTCCCCAACCTAAAAGAAGTTAGCAGCAGCACTGTATTAGGTTGACCATTACTTTTCAATATTTGTTACAGAAAATCATAAAATTTGGAATTGGTATAGAACATAAACCCATTTTATAGATGAAGAAACTGATGCACATAGAGTTGTAACTTTTTTCTTTTCTTTTTTTTCTTGCAGATTCTCACCTATCGCCCTCAGTGGAGTGCTGTGGCATCACACAGCTCACAGCAACCTCCAACTTCTGGGCCCAGGCAATTTTATTGCCTCAGTCTCCCAAGTAGCTGGGACTACAGGTGCCCACCACAACACCCAGCTATTTTTGTGTTGTAGTTTGGCCAGGGCTGGGTTTGAACCTGCCACCCTCTGTACATGGAGCCAGTGCCCAACCCACTGAGCCACAGGCACCACCCAAGTTGTAACTTTTCCAAGATATCACAGGTCAATCGTAGCACAACCAAAACCAGCTCTCTTTCTTCATTTTTTTTTAACCCTAACATATGGCCTCTTTGGCATTATGTGTGAGATTATAATTATGTGTGACACTATTGAAATGTCCAATTTATCATTTTCTTCAAACCTACTTCTATTTTGAAAGTTTTCCTACAGTTAATGATAATTCCTCCAATAACTAATTATACAAAGATACCACTTTTTTTAAAAAAAACACACTTGCAATAGATACTTTCCATTATGTGAAGATCTCCATGATCTCAGACACAGTGCTTAGTACTTGGTATTCTCATTTAATCTTTATTGAACCCTAGAGGTAGGTATGGTCCCCAATTTACAGATGTAAAAACTGAGACACAGGAAGTTATTTGCCCACACTACTAGGATTACAATTTATAACTACCATTTCTTTTCTGAATCTTCACTAGACAGAGAGGATCACAAGGGTAAGGGTTATACGCATCTTAATTACTACCTCCAACCCAGTGCACAGCTTGCAGAAAGGGCTCAACAGACATATTTTGAATGAACGAATGAATGAAAATCCCTTTCAATATTCTTGTCTTACCAACTACTTATACACTCATTCTACCATGTCCTTTAATAACAAAAACTTCTAATTGTCCAGGAATTATGAAGGAACATGTTTCCTTATGTAGAAAATGCTATTGTTTATTATTACTCCCTTCAAATCTGCACCCTAACAATTTTGTCCAACTATTTAGCATGTTTGGACCCCAAGGCTTCACTGGCAAAGTGCCTTTTAGTTATTCACAATGAATTGTCCCAGTGGTAAATGTGACTCATCATCTCATCATTCCCATTTGACACGGGGGAAACACATAACTAAGTCACATCCAAGGTCAAAGTCAAATGAATGGAGGAGTCAGGCATGAAACTAGTGACCCTGGCCCCGAATCTAGTTAGTTATGCCTCTGGCTCCTGGTCTCTTCCAAGATTTCTTCATAGTTCCAAACTCTCCTCCCTTTGCCAGATGTTTACCACATCTTTCAAGTGGAAGCAAGTCCTTTCAATTAGGCTCACCAGGGGAAACCCACTCTACTCTGAAGGAAAAACAGCCAAACCAGTTCGCCTAAAATAAGAACTGACGTGATTCTTTGTCTGAATTCTGAAGCTGTTCTGACAGCATTTTCGGCTTGGCGAAGGTCCCACCAGTAATGAACCAGAATGTAAAAACAAAGGGTGTTCTCATGTTGTTTCCCGGCCAAAGAGGGTTGTCTGAGCACTGGGTGAGGATCGGAATATCGGGATGTTTATCTGAGTCTTGAACTTGACTTTTCCCTACCTAACTACTCCGTCAAGTTCCCACCAGTGTGCACACACAGGAAAACTATGTGTCCCTGTTTCCCCAGGTGTCCCAGAAAACAAGCCAATTTCTACAGTCACTTAACAATTCTCCTCTGGATATCTCTGGATTTTGTGTTCTCTTGGGGAGAATAAATGAGTGGCTGGGGGGGGGAAGGTTTTAAAACTTGCACATAGAATTTAATTGAAGTGCTATGACTTGTCTTTATTCCTAATTTCATAATCCAATGTCATGTCTATACTAGCATTTTAATGGTGCCACACTTGTGTAGTTCCTTTGAAATTTTCATAATCTCATTAATTAAAGAATTGAGGAATATAAAGGTTGAGAGTGAAAAGGTGATGCAAGAACAAAAGCATAGCTCAAGACTTGAATATTTAATTAGATTTATCATCAAGGTATTCCTTCTGGAGTGAAAAATCACTCCCAACTAGCTTCCTGTGGAACTATCCTAAGAAACAACTAATAAAGTTCATTTCAATGGTCTTTCCAAGTTTTCCAAAATTTGAGACAGCAAACCTCAAACCCCAAAGAATTTCTCTGGAGGGATTTCCAAGTTTAACTGGGAACCACAAATAATTAGAGTAAGCGCACTGGTTCACAGTAGCTGCTCTGGCAAATTCGCCACAAGGGCATTTCTTGGCGTACTTGGTGAGTTGGCTTCCAGACAAGAGGGACCAGAGAAGGAATCTTCATTCCCACCTCAGTGTCTTTTCCACACTTTCTCCCCCCATTCCTTCTTACAACAAAGAGAAGAACCTCAAAATCCTAGCCCTGATTGCTTCAAATGGGTTAAAAAATTACAATCATCAAATGAAACGTATCATGGGGTGAGGACAGGGCTTGAGTTAATTTATACTTTGTGCTTCTCTAGTTCATCTGAATTTTTTTTCTTAACTGCTTAAATCAGGGGCAGAGTTAAAGCTGGATAGGACTTGAAATCGCAGATATTTACAGGACAAAAGCATATGACATCAATGCATATAGCAGGCTGGGTGTGAGAAGCACACTTCCCACTCAGTCTAGCTTTATTTTCCCACTTTTAATGAAGACACGGATGTAAGAAATAGATTGTTTTTACCTTAATTCTACTACATGAAGATAACATTCCAAGTGCAATGGTACATGGTACATGGCACATGGCAGGTGACAGTAGGCCTCAGTGCTGGCAGTCGGAGTGTCGGAACCCAGGGCCCAGGGTTGCCAAGTTGTCTCATGTTTCAAGAGAAGCCAGAAGTCTGGACTTTTCCCATGTTGGCAACTTATTCAGCATTTCGTTGTTGTTTGTTTTTTTTTTAGGAAACGCTATTCCAATTAACACCGTGTGAACCAAAAAACAAACAAAAAAGTGAAACAGAAAACCAGCATGCAACCTCTAATTTCAGGTCCAGAGAGATCGTGGTTAGCTGGGTTCCTTCCCTTCACTTTCCACCTCCTTCCCCTCATCCCACTCCTCCCAGCCTTCAGCCTTCTCCATTTCCCCTCCACTCACAGCCCTTGCTTTTGGCTAAATCTAAATTCCACATATAACATCAGGTTCGGCCAAGACAGAATGACAGAACTTGTTTTCCTCCACGCTTCCTTATGTGAGGTTATTTCTTAGCAGAACATGCATTTTGTGAAGTTTTCCCCTCAATTGTGGTGGTTGATCTGCCCTTATTTATGTACATAGCATAATGTCTTTCCATGAACAGTACATTTCTAATAAAAGGAAAAAAAAAAGCCTCTCCTGGTGAGGAGTTACAGCTGTGGATGTGAAATGAAGCAGTGCCAATTGGCCCACATCAAGCTGAATTCCAGACATACAGGAACAAGTTAAGCAAACAACAAAGGAAAGACTATATCATAATCATAATATGGAAGCTGTTCAAATTAGAGGATCAGTCAACATTGGGCATGGAAATCTCCTTCAATGTAAGCTCGCTTCAAATCCACTCATTGTACATTTCAGGGAATTGAGATCCGAAGAGAGTCAATGTTTGAGAAGAGTTAGAAACATAACTACTGAATCTGGAAGTTGGATCTAACACCCAAGTCCCCAGTTTCCACATGAAATGTGGTTTATATTATTAGTTATTCCACTCGCATGATTGTTGATTGGAGAATTTACTCACTAAGCTAAAATGGGTAAAAAAAGGCTACCCTTTGTCTTCCACACTTACTCATTTTGGAATCTACACTTAGATGGCATCTCACCATAACTCCCTATTTCCAGAGATGATGAACTACCATATTATTTATTATTATTATCATTTGTGTTCACTAAGCAGTGAATCAAGGCTTCCTATTCAACCATTTGCTCCTTGCTCTATGATTGGCAGGATCTACTCTACACAAAAGAGTGATACACAAATCAACGGAAGTACGTCATGATTCATCTTTGTATACTTTCTTCCTAAAATTAATCAGAAGATGACAGTATCTCACTCAGAAATACACAACTAAATAATTTCTTTTTTTTTTTCAATTAAATAATTTCTATGGGCAGACTCTGAGAGGCTGAAGGCATCCTTTATATATTTCTAGCTGTCAAGATTCTGCGGTAGATTTGGTCCCAATTATCTTAGCCCATGAAAAAGTGGCTCAACCTCCTAACTCCTAGAGAGCGATACAGCATGGTGCTGTGGTGGCCCTGAGCCAGGGAACAGCAGCGGCCACAGGTCTGTCTGCTCTGGGATTCAGTTTGCTTGGCAGTGAAGTGAGCAGGTTCAATGAGATGACTCTGCGAGTCTCCTTAATGTTTCACCATCCCACTTCTCCTACCACCACTAGTGGAAACTGATTTGAGATTTTCTGATGAAAACACACACATACATAATCGACAACTTTGAGGGCTAACATATTGTGTAAGGTTAATTGCTTAAGTGGTAAAGATATGAAATAATTATTCTTTTGCTGTTGCTGCTGCTGCTGTCAGTTTAAATATTTTCTATAGTGTCTTTGTATTTCCAGATATTTGTTTACAAAGGGTTGAGATGATCAGCCTTTGTGTTTTAGCAAAACACACACACACAAACACACACAGGCATAGACTTCTTTTAACCTTAGTCTTTTAAGAAACACAGAAGCAAAAGAAAAGGAAACACTTGCAATTTCTTGGCTTTGTCTCAACAGGAAAGCCCCTCTCATTTTTTTACATCTTTGACTTTTTTCAAAACACATCACAGGAAAGGAAAGAAATTATAACAGAGACACTAAAAAGTCTATACACTGCATTTCCACCCATTCCCTTGACATATCCACATCTTGTGATGGTTCTTTAACAATGAGTTGAAGATTGATGCCTTTTGGGATAATGAAGCATGGAACTACTTTTTAAGACATACAGCTCCTTTCTCAGCTCCTTCTCTGCATGGGCCAGGATATCAGGAAAAATCAGCAGATTTCCGAGTGTTAATGTTCAACCAGGTACAGTGATGGGTAGAAAGCACCGAGAGCAAGACAGATTCATTTGACACGTCCGCCATTCCAGCCCATTGAAGTAGCCATGTACTGGCCTTGTATGTTGCCTTGTCTAATTAGCTGCTGAGCTGTTCCCTGGCTCCTTCTTCCCAATTGAGACTTAGTGGGAAAACTCCTGTCACCAGGCGTGATGAAGTGGCTTGATTGTGCTACAAGATGTCCTGTGGATGCAGTCCAGACTGTTTCCACTAATCATCAACTTTGCAGATTCCAACACAAGGCTTATCCACCAGGGCAGGAACTTTGCAAAACTCAGCATGAATGATCTGTAGCTGTAGAAAGAATATAAGGAATGGCTTTGTTTATATATTCTTTAAAGGACTGACTCCTATCGGCAGCACCATGAGCATGCCTGAGGAAAGAGGGCTATTGTCAAGTCAAGGGTCCTGACAGCATCTCCCTAAGAAGGGAGAATCAGTGGCCTTATGCATATGACCAGATCTGCCACCAAGTTACATGTTGGGCAAATTTTTAGTCATTTCCTAACTGTACAACTATTCAGTTAACGATTCACTTTCATGCCTTCAGCCTGGTCCCATCACTTGCCAACTCTGTGCCTTTGGACAAGTTATCTTCTCAGAGCCACAGTTTCCTCATTTGTAAACTGTTTCCCAGGGTTACTGCGAGGGACTTTTAAGAAGCTGAGAATGCAGAAAGTGCTCATTGCTTTAGCTGCAGGCACTATTGTGACGATGGTGGTGTCCGAGTCCATCATTCTGAAAGTAAGCGATAAAAGAACACCTGTTGATAAGCATCATCTGTACAGTGGAGATTCAAAAGTGAACTATGGCTTACAAATCCAAGTTGAGAGTAGTATCTAGAATCATCTTCAGAGGGTTGACATAAAAGTCAGTGTTCCAGCGCAGCTTTGCTAGGTGGGAAAAGAAGAGCCAGCTGTCTGGTTCTGTCCCTGTTGATTAGCATTGCAAACCTTGGTGGTGACAAAGGTCATTCTAAGCAGTATTTTCAAAGACAAAGGCTCACGCTCACCACTAGCAAAAAATAGACTTGAGTGTCCGTACTTTAAATTGTCACTGTCACTAGCACATAATTATAACTAATCCCCGAAGAACTGCCCTCCAGTCAAAACACAGCTTCTAGTTCAGACAACAGAAATGAGAGAATGTAAGGCTTTGGCAGGAGACAGAACCCAATCTGGCCCAGTCCACACCAGCTTCCATTTTTCAAGTGCAGAACATGAAGCCCAGAGAGGTAACCTGCTTGTTTATGTCAGAACTGAATCCAGAGCCAAATTTCCCACCTGCTCCTCCACCAGTCAGGGGCTCACATCCTCTATAACCACAAAATGAGTCTCATTTTTGGACAGGGTCAGAAGTAGTCAACCCATGCCAACCATTTAACTATCTAAGGCTCAGGTGAAGTGTTCCTCTAGTTTATGTGTGACTGAAAGGGACTTCTAAAATACAAAGTAGCATGAAACAGCAAACTGGGCAGCACCTGTGGCTCAGCGGGTAGGGCGCCAGCCCCATATATCCAGAGTGGTGGGTTCAAACCTGACTCTAGCCAGCTAAAACAGCAGTGGCAACTGCAGCAAAAAATAGCCAGCTGATGTGGCGGGTGCCTGTAGTCCCAGCTACTCGGGAGGCTGAGGCAAGAGAATCGCTTAAGTACAAAAGAGTAGGAGGTTGCTGTGAGCTGTGACACTATGGCACTCTACCGAGAGTGACAGAGTGAGACTCTGTCTCAAAAAAAAAAAAAAAGAAAGAGTCTTGGCGCCTGTGGCTCAACGGGCTAAGGTGCCAGCCACGTGCACCTGAGCTGGCGGGTTCGAATCCATCCCGGGCCCGCCAAACAACAATGATGGCTACAACCAAAAATGTCCAGGCATTGTGGTGGGCGCCTGTAGTCCCAGCTACTTGGGAGGCGGAGGCAAGAGACTCACTTGAGCCCAGGAATTGGAGGTTGCAGTGAGCTGTGATGCCACAACACTCTATCCAGGGTGACAGCTTGAGGCTCTGTCTCAAAAAAAAAAAAGGGCAAATTTTATTTCACAGAACTATTTAATAGCTAAAAATAGGTGTGATTAGTTTTTTAAGAAGAAAGCCATATATGTGTATGTGAAAAGGTAAAAAGGTACTCAAAACATTTTTTTTTCAAAACATTTTTTAAGTGAAGAAAACAAGGTGCAGAATGGATTTTAGAATATCCATAAAATAATCCTTGGAAAGGGGCATGTGTGTGTAAGTGTGTATACATATTTTTACCTAAGTGCCTAAGAGGGAAAACCCTAAAAGATAGACACCAAATTGTCAGCAGCCCTCTGAGAAAGGGAATGATATGAAGGAAATCAGCATAAGTAGAAGATAAAAGCAGCCTCCCTCACAGCAACCTGAAACTCCTGAGTTCAAGCAATCCTCCTGCCTCAGCCTCCTGAGTAGCTGACACTACAGGCACCCACCACCATGCTGGGCTAATTTTTTCTGTTTTTTCAGTACAGACAGGGTCTCATTCTTGCTCAGGCTGGTCTTGAACTCCAGGGCTCAAGTGATCTACCTGCCTCAGCCTCCCAGACTGCTAGGATTACAGGTGTGAGCCACCCCAAGTCTGCCAACACTGTTTTTTCTACCTACTTCAATATTGTTCATACTTTTTACAGCAAGAATTTTTTTTTTGTGCAGTAAATGTTACTTGTGTAATTTCAAACTTGTTTAATATCTGTCAATACATTATTCATGACCTATCATAAAACCTAAAGCAACCTCACAGCTTAAAGGATTTGCAAAACCTATCATACAAAGGGAAACATTTGGCATGTGAAGTTACCTAATTTGCTTCGGTTCTCAAACCAACACACAGTAAAGCTGTACTTTTGCTATGATGTAATAATAATACATAAATCTTGACCTGATTATTAGTTGTGCCAGTAATACAAATACTACATTCGAATATTGATTAAGCTTCTAAAGCATTTTAGCAACAGTATATAAACATAGACATGTGGCACCTGTAGCTCAGTGGTTAAGGCATGGGTCACATACCCCAGGGCTGGCCGGTTCAAACCTAGCTCAGGCCTGATAAACAACAATGACAACTACAACAAAAAACAGCCAGGCATTGTGGTGGGGACCTGTAGTCCCAGCCACTTGGGAGGCTGAGGCAAGAGAATTGCTTAAACCCAAGAGTATGAGGTTGCTGTGAGCTGTGACACCACAGCGCTCTACCAAGGGCAACATAGTAAATTTCTGTCTCAAAAAATTAATTAATTAGTTAATAAAAATAGAAATACAACAATATACTGGGGGCTTTTAAAAGTTTGCATGCATACACACACATAAAACTTTTTTACATGCAAACAAATTGTATTTTAAAAATTATATTTTAAATTGTATTTTAAAAATCAATTATAGAGGCTCAGCACCTGTGGTTCAGCGGGCTAAGGCACCAGCCACGTACACCTGAGCTGGCAGGTTCAAATCCAGCCCAGCCCGCCAAACAACAATAACGGCTGCAACCAAAAAATGGCCAGGAGTTATGGCGGGCACCTGTAGTCCCAGCTACTTGGGAGGCAGAGGCAAAAGACTCGCTTGAGCCCAGGAATTGGAGGTTGCTGTGAGCTGTGATGTTACAGCACTCTATCCAGGGTGACAGCTTGAGGCTCTGTCTCAAAAAAAAAAAAAAATCAATTATAGAACCATACTTCTTATTTAGGAAATTCCATCAGTGATGAATTTGAATTCATGAATCTCATTATTAATACAATCACTAGCAGCATAATAAAAATCAGGCTATCTTATCTCCAACTAGCAAAATTATCTTCCAATTGTACTTTTACTTGACTCTAAAAGTAAATGATTTCACATTAAGAAAATTGTATCGAATAGTCCTGATATGTGGATGTCAATTGTAAGTTTAAAGTTTTTTAACTTTCGTTCAGTTTTTCCCATGAGGCAGCGACAAAAAGTCCAAACTGCTATGTTGCTTATGTAGGGAAGTCATCAGAGAACATGACTGAAGCCCAGCCTGGGCTCATAATGATGAGGTAACCATCATTTTTAAAAACAATGTCACAAAAGCTATTTCGATGCTGTCATGCTTAAGAATAATTAGTTTCCATCAAAGCAACAGATTATCTGTTCACGTTGTCCACTGGGTCATTACAATGAACAACCAATACAGATAAATGATATCTAATCTTTTCTGCTCTTCTATTGGGCTGATTGATGTTTATAACATCTCCAATATTATAAGGCAGAAAAATTATGCTGACATTTAGAAGCAAAAGCACAGAAAGATAAAACTAAGTACAAAGCATGCCCAACACTATTAGGAAGAAAAAGAAATATCTAAAGACAAATAGAACTGAAAACAGAATGGCAATTAGGCCAAAGGAGAGTTATGGGAGACAACAACTATACCTTGTGGGTGGCAGGCAGCTCAATTAATTATATAACACGAAGGGGGAACCCGGGTATTTCCATAAGACACATTATTAAAAGGAATATTGACTTAAGCATCTTTTAAATTCTATGCCCTAGAAGAAGACAAAAGGGTTTCCCTAATATTGACCTGCCCCTGAATCAGGTTGACTTTAAGGGATCACATAATGAGAAATGGTGGAGCAGCAAATGAGACTAAGAAGAAACTGCAATTACTTACAACTCTCATTTACCAGGTTCAATAGACTATATCTTTTCCATGTCGCTTTGTGCTCATGCTGTATTTGTCAGCTAGAATGGAAAAGAACCATCCACCTTGCCCCAAATATGAAGCAACAATTGGGGCTTGCACCTTTGGTTCACTCCATTGACATTTATCACTTATAGAAAAACTATGAAATGAGGCTAGCTTAGACTGAGAGTCAAGGCAAAAGCTGTCTTTAGGTTATTTTTTCAGAGGTTTGGAAAACATGCACAGCTGTTTTTGCCTCAGAGAGAGTCGATTCCAGATGAAGCTTTTCACTACAAGCAGAAATGAGGGAAATTTTTAGTTCATTGAGTGCTAATAGGAATAGTCCCCTACTTAAAAAATTCTGGCTACCACCATTTATTCTACTTCTTTCAGTGTTGTTTGAATTTTTTTTTTCTTTTTTTTAAAGGCAAGATCTTGCTCTGTGGCCCAGGCTGGCCTCAAGCTCTTGGGCTCAAGCTACCCTGCCTCAGCCTCCTGAGTAGCTGGGACTACAGGCACCCACCACAACACCCAGCTACAGCATTTTTTAATCTTCTCTGGGAAGCAATAGTTTTCTAGGAATAGATTCTATCTATTTAAAACAAAACAAAACACAACACTATGCTCTCCTCTAAATGTAATGAGGGATCCTGGATTGAATCCTGGAACAAAAAAAGGACATTTGTAGAAAAACTGAGGAAATCCAAATAAAGACTGTAGTTTAATTAATAGCATTGTATCAATGGATGCTAAGATCTTAGTTTTGATAAATGTACCACAGTTATGTAAGATGCCAACATTAGAGGAAACTGGGAGAAAGGTATGCAGGAACATTCTCCACCACCTTAACAACTCTTCTATAAATCTAAAATTGTTTCAACATAAATTTTTAAAACATGCTCCCCAGCCACCAAACCCCCTGCCCCCATCACACTCAAGCATTAGTGGTAAACTGGCTTTGAGGGGATGCTTGTTAGACTTATACACAATGGCGTCATTGTGATCCACTGGCAAGACTTCAGTAGCAGGATAGAAGAGTTATAAAAAAAAAAATTTTAACTGGTTAAAAAAAAAAGTCCTAGATTGTTCTTTCTGAACACAGACAGGAAGGGAGAAAGAGGGTGGGAGAAAGAAAAGAGGGGGGTAGAAAAAATGGAAGGTGTGCTCTTTTCTTTTAGATAGTGGTTTTCAATCGGAAGTATTTTGCACTCCCTTTCCCATCCCAGGGGACACTTGACAACGTCTGGACACATTTCTGGTCGTCACATGCTCCTAGCATGACCAGGGAGTGTGCTAAATATCCCACAATGCACTGTGAAGGTCCCTACAACAAAGAACTATCCAGCCCAAAATGTCAATAGTGCTGAGGTAAAAACTCTGCTTAAAGCAATTGAAATTCAGGTGCGAAATAGAGGAGAGAAGAAACCAGACTAAGAAAAAGCTGTGCCATATCCTCCCTTTAAAGGAATTCAAGCAGATCCTTTTGTAGTTCATAAGCGTGATGATTGGGTTTTCATGCACATGCGTGAGATGTGCCTCCCACAAATCTTGTTACGACGTCGGCACATTACCCGTCTGATGTGAAAAAAAATAAAAAAAATAAGGAATTCAGAGAGGGTGGGAGAGGCTCTAGCAAGGAATGAATATCCAGAGCGGCCCCTCCCTCATGTAGCTGCGCTCCAGCGCCTCTCCTGGCGAGATCCTGCCATAGCAGCAGCGCTCTTCCTGGAATCTCTACCTCCCTTCTTTCAGCTTACCCAAATTGCTCTCCTAATTTAGCAACTTAACACATATCTGACCTGGCAAGTCTCTTATAACCTAACTGCCTGAAAGTTCAGTGATAATTCCTACAGTGGTTTTTCCATTTCCCAAATTTACAGAACTTCTGCAGATTATGTCTGATAATGCTTATAATTCATTTTACCCTTTAGCTGGCCCATAGCGACTATTTTTTTTTTAATATTGCATATAGGCTTGGCGCCTGTGGCTCAACGGGCTAAGGCGCCAGCCATGTACAGCCATGTACACCTGAGCTGGTGGGTTCGAATCCAGCCCGGGCCCGTCAAACAACGGTGGCTGCAACCAAAAAATGGCCAGTTGTGGCGGGTGCTTGTAGTCCCAGCTACTTGGGAGGCAGAGGCAAGAGACTCGCTTGAGCCCAGGAATTGGAGGTCACTGTGAGCTGTGATGCCACGGCACTCTATCCAGGGTGACAGCTTGAGGCTCTGTCTCAAAATAAAAAAATTTAAAAAATAAAATATTGCATATAAACTAACTGCCATATTTCATTGAATCCAAGACATCATCCATCCATTATTGTATATACTACTAAAAATTAAAAGATGCTGCCAATTAGGCTACCAGATAGTAAGACATTATCAATTATTAAGTGTATCTCAAGAAAGTAGACATAAAATGTGAAAAATACAGTCTCAGAAGCAAAGACATAAAATTTTATCACTCCTTTAGCATTCACTTATTATGTGTTTTTATTATTATTACATGGAAACATATTTTACCTCCTTAAGCAGTTGAAAATCTCTTTCCTATCTCTTTGTTCATTCCCAACGCCATGATCAACATTACAGCTCCAAAATCAGTAGTGAAAAATTAGTAATGACAGGAGCCCTTTATATGTCATACACTTGTGCTACATTACATACGCCTATAAGTATCTCATCCTGAAAAGCATACCAAGAAGTAGCACTATTATTATTATTCCCATTTATATGAGGAATACACAGCAATGACATGTGCCTGAGGTCACCAAGCAAGTGTGTGTCAGAACCTCAGATTATGAAGATTATCTATTGTAGAACCCAGGCTCCAAATTCTATGCCACTCTGCTCTCATGGCCATGAACAAAAATTGCTACAAATGGCAAGTTTACAATAGGCAACACTGACCATATATGCTTTCTGGACACAATCAACATACATTTTAATTTTACCATAAGCATTGACTTCACAAATAGAGATATTAGCAACCAAAAATTATTTAACTAGCAACCAAAATTGTTTGTTTACAACTTTAAGCCACTAGAGGGCAAATATTAATAGTCCTCTGCCTCAAACCAAGGACGTCTTAACAAATATACTTTGACTGTGATGATACCATTGGTGACCTTATAGGAAATAGTTTCTTTTAGAGTTTGCCCTGCAAGGTGGCTCACACCTGTAATCCTACCACACTGGGAGGCCAAGGCAGATGGATCCCCTGAGCTTAGGAGTTCGAGACCAGCAAAAGCAAGACCTTGTCTCTACTAAAAGTAGAAATACTAGTCAGGCGTTGTGGCAGGCACCTATAGTCTCAGCTACTCAGGAGGCTGAGGCAAGAGGATTGCTTTGTGTAAGAGTTTCAGGTTGCTGTGAGCTATGATGATGCCATGGTACCCTACCTCAGACAACTAAGTGAGACTCTGTTTCAAATAAATAAGTTAATTAATTAATTAATTAAAATTAATACAGTTTGCCCAAGACATGAAATTTTGTGAGCACTCTGCCTACAAGGCTTTCATTTTAAAATCCTTGTCAAGATATCACATCGCTATTAAGAAACACTTCAGTAAAAGAATAGCATAATAAATTCCATCTCTTTAACCCCCACCCCATGTTCTGATGTCACAATTTTTCCCATAGGCTTATTTATTTTGTATGGTCGTATACACGGACCAGCTCATATTCTCCTTTTTCTGCCATAAGGATCTTTCCATCTTTCCATGCTAACTATTACAACTATCATATTAAATGCTGGCATCATATTTCCTCATATGTTTGGCTATTAAAGCATTTCCGTACTGTTAAATATTTGCATAGTTTTCACTTTTTTTGCTTACAAGTTGAGCTGAGTTTTACCCCTATTGTAAATAACACCATAATGAAAGCAATAAAGGGCAAAGAGGTTTTTCTAATTTTTCTTTAGAATTTAAAAGTTTATTCAGAATTCATCCCTAGGGGTGGAATTATTGAATCAAAGGACAGGATTTCTTAACAGCTGAATACTTTAAAACACACACATTGAGATCCTCACATGGAGCCATTTCATTGTCCTAAGAAAAGGAGTAAAATATCAAATAATAACAGGTGGCATTAATAAAACATCTTATTTCTCCGAGGAGGGTGGGTGCTGCCGTGGGCTCCACCGCCGGAGCCACCTGCCGCCGCGGCCCCTGGGTAGAGTCAGCCGGGCCGGCATTAAACTGAAAAGATGTGTAGTGACCTGGGAGTGGAGACCAGTGACTCGAAAACAGAAGGCTCCTCCAAAAACTCCAGACTACTGCAGTCTCAGCTTCAGGTGAAGAAGGCAGCTCTCACCCAGGCCAAGAGCCAAAAACAAAGCAAAGTACGGTTCTTGTCCCTGTCGTTGACCTAAGGCGAGGAGGCTCCTCAGATGACAGGCAGACTGTGGACACAGCACCACATGTCTCCCGGGGCTGAAGGATCCCTTTCCCAGCGGGTTTTCTGCCCGGGAGGTTCAGATTCCTGTAGCTGACAAGTATGTTCCCTAATGACTGTGACAAAGTAGTGAAGCAACGCAGAGAGGGGCGGCAGAGACAGCGGGAGCTGCAAAGGCAGAAGGAAATGGGAGGGAGGGGAAAGCGGCGTAAAGACAGGCACGATGTGGCTCAGAGGAAAAGGGCGTCAGTCCCATATTCCAGAGGTGGTGGGTTCAAACCCGGCTCCAGTCAAAAAAAGACAGGCATGAAACCAGTGGGTTTTCAAGACGACCAGATCCAGATTCTGATGAAAATGAAGATTATGAGTGAGAAAGGAGGAAAAGAAGCATGGGCGGAGCTGCCATAGCGCCACCAACTTCTCTGGTAGAGAGAATATAAATATAAAAATCCTTGGCTCGGCGCCTGTGGCTCAACCGGCTAAGGTGCCAGCTAGTACACCTGAGCTGGTGGGTTCAAATCCAGGGCCCGCCAAACAACAATGACAGCTGCAATCAAAAAATGGCCAGGCATTGTGGCAGGCCCCTGTAGTCCCAGCTCCTTGGGAGGCAGAGGCAGGAGACTCGCTTGAGCCCAGGAACTGGAGATTGCTGTGAGCTGTGATGCCACAGCACTCTGTCCAGGGTGACAGCTTGAGGCTCTGTCTCAAAATAAATAAATAAATAAATAAATATAAAAATCATTTAAGAAAAAAACAAGCAAAAAATAAATAAAACATCTTGGCTTAGCGCCTGTGGCTCAACGGGCTAAGGCGCCAGCCACGTACACCTAAGCTGGCAGGTTTGAATCCAGCCCAGGTCCGCCAAACAACAATGACAGCTGCAACAGAAAAAAAAAAAATGGCCAGGCGTTGTGGCGGGCGCCTGTAGTCCAGCTACTTGGGACGCAGAGGCAGGAGATTCACTTGAGCCCAGGAATTGGAGGTTGCTATGAGCTATGATGCCACAGCACTCTGTCCAGGGTGACAGCTTAAGGCTCTGTCTCAAAAAATAAAAATAAATAAAAATAAATAATAAAACATCTTATTCTTCTCAAAGTGCCTTGCAAACTAAAACAAATTCCTAGTTCTCCAAGCTGTGAACACCTGCCTTTCTTAGGGAAACAGATACTGATGGAACTCATCAATAACTCAAGTGTGTTCAAGAGGGAATATCATAAGATCAACCAATAGTTCGTTACAATAAGAAATAAAATAAAGTCTGTCAAGGAAAAAAATAAGATGCCTTTAGATTCTTTAAGTGGAGTATTGATCTGATTGATCACAGGCATACTGAAGGCATAATTCCATCTGTCATGTAAACCCCACTTAGTTCATAAAGTATTGAACAGGAACAGTAATTGTTTTCCTGTTAATGAGGCTGTAGACTGTGTTCTCAGAGTGACTCATTTATTACTTAGTTTATTTTGAAATGGAGGGTGGCTCACCAATGTTCAGCTAAATTGGCTAGATTACCACCATCACCACCACCGCCACCACCCTACACAGTCAGGCTCCTGTCCAAAATATGCGATGCAGCTCTCACCAAAAACCAAAACCACACAATTCTTTGAGTCATAAGAAGGCCAATCTGTGTTCAAACCCACAAGTTACTTTTTCCCTTGACTTGATTTTCATAACATAATCGGTCATTTAAAGTCATCCTAATACAAGTGATTTGTTTTTAAATAAGACTTAAAATTAACCAAATAAACTTATGAATCAAATGTAAATAAGGTTTTTCTATATCTGTTTCTGGGCAAACTCTCCAAGGTGACACATTATAATGATGGAAGGGCTACCAGAGTAACAAGATCCACCTCATGATTTTGAACTGAATTTCCAGATGAAGGATGAGCCTTGCCCATGAGGGTCCATTTAACCTCCCCCACCACTCTGCATACCAAGTACAAGTTCCCCTAAAGAGGTTTGCCCTCACCCCTTTGTGCCCTTGCTAGTTCTATTCTATCTATGGATCTGTTTAACATACCTAGCCCTGCAAAACTTGGAAGGAACCAAGATGGCAAGCCAAGAAAAGACATGAAGTGACCTTAAATGTATATTACTAAGTGAAAGACGTCATTCTGAAAAGGCTATAGACCGTTAGAAGCATTCTGGAAAGGCAAAACTATGGAAAGAGTAAAAGATCAGCAGTTAGTGGGGCTTAGCCGGGTGGGGGGGGGGGTTGACTAGGTGGGATACAGAGGATTTTCAGGGCAGTGGAACTACTCTGTATGATACTTTAACTTAGGTGGGTGCATGTCATTAAACATTTGCCCAAACTTACCAGAATGTGCAACGCCAAGATTAAATGTTAAGAGAAACCATGGCTTTTGGGGTGATAAAGATCAGATGTCGGGGTGGGTTCATCAGCTATAACAACTACCACCTCTGGTGGAGGATGTTGGTCATGGGGGAGGCTACACTTCTGTAGAATCTGGAGGCATTTGGGAAATCTCTGCACCTTACACTGAAATTTTCTGTGGACCTGAAACTAAAAAATAGAGTGTATTAAAATAACCACCACCAATTTGACCCCACACAGATATGTGCTAGGAAAAAGGAGCAACAAGTTGATAGCCTTTTCAGATAAATGTGTATAATCTTTGTTATTAAATCAAACCAAGACAAATGGTAGTGTTGAAAACATTAGTTGCAATTTAGAATCTGAAACTATATAAATAAACTTCTTTACTCTACCCTGAAAAAAATAAAATAAAATAAAACAACCACCACCAATCCCCACCTTCCTCACCTTCCTGGCTAAGCCTGTCCTTCAAGATGCAACTCAGGGGTCACCTATTAACTGTACTGTATTTGTCCTCTTTCCCTTCCTCCTTTGGCCCCGAACCACTTGAGGACGAGCACAAGCGCACAGCAGAGGCTCAGGAAGTGCTGGTTAAATGAAGGTGGGAGAGGAGAAGTCTTTACAAACAGCTCTGGCTTCTTGAAGAAAATATAGTTGGCATGGGTAATTAGCTAATATACAGAGATGCATTAGGAAAGGACAGAAAATCTGCCTAAACATTTAAAAAAAAAAAAAAAGGCTATCTAGCATCGGACGTATTCCAGAAGTCTGCGGAATTGTTTCATCAATAATCTCAAGTGTTCAGATCCAAGCATCCCATAACCCAAAAAAGAGTTTAAAAAAAAAAAAAAAACTCTATAAATCCTGCTTTCACTTCAAGCCCTAAAAGCACAATGAAGAGGAAAATGAAAAGACTCAGAGCTCTTGTTGAAAGCAGGCGAAACGTGCAGTCGGGAGCTCCCTCCACCACCTTGCTTTCTGCCCACACAGCGTAGAAATGTAGAAAGTGCCCGACTGTGGAGAAAGAATCACCCGTGGTTGCAGTCATCGAGAAAAAAAGAAACTCCCTTGGCGCCGATTTGCACAGTCACAAAACAAAATCCGACTTCGCAGGCACCAAGGGCGCGTAAGCCGAGGAGAATAAGAACCCAGAGCCGGGTTGGCGAAGCGGCGTCCGCCTGGCGCAGGTTCGCGGTGAGTAATTGGCGCTGGGAGGCGGCGCTCTGGCGGACCGCACAGGCCATGCAGCTTTCCGCCCACCGCTCTGAAAAGGGTTTTGAAAATGCCTCCAATGTGGGACAGTTTGGCACACACAGAGGCAAGCGATCAGGAAAAGAGATTTGTGGGCAATTCTCGATGCCCCATAGGTGAGGTTAGGTGAGCTGTACACGGACGAGCAACTGGACAGTCGTTTTTCTGCATTCCCTGCCCCTATTATTTATTATCCTTCTGCCCCAAACTTCCCATCTCTGCAATTGCTCAAAGACATCATTGCTGAAAGGAGTTTGGGGGAGAATTAGCGATCCTCTCACCCTCCAACGAGGGGATCTTGCACGGAGGTTGTCCCACGGCGCCGGCTGTTGTGACGTGTACACAGACCACCCAGCACGTAAAAGGTGCAAACAGCAGGTGCATAAAAGATAGAAGGCCTACCCCGACCTGTGGACCACCGGGCCAGGACTCTGGTTCAGAAGGGGCTCCAATTTAAACTTCTGATGTCATCTCCAAATAAGGTCATACATAGAAACCAAGAAAGGGAAAGTTTTTCTTTTATCAGCTTTTAATCTGTACTCTACAACTTGACCTCATCACCTATATTGTTCACTTTTTAAAATAAATCCTAAAATTGCCTTATGACTGGCACAACACACTACATTGCAACATAATTCAATATTGGAAGTGGTGGTTTACTGTGTATAAAAATTAGCAATATAAAAATAATCTTTGTAAATCTGCTTTGGGCATTTGTTTTTGTTTTATTTTGTTTTATTTTGTTTTGTAGAGACAAGAGTCTCACTTTATCGCCCTCGGTAGAGTGCTGTGACAGCTCACAGCAACCTCCAACTCCTGGGCTTAGGTGATTCTCTTGTTTCAGCCTCCCAAGTACCTGGGACTACAGGCGCCCACCACAATGCCCAGCTATTTTTCTGTTTTTGCAGTTTGTCGAGGCTGGGTTTGAACCCGCCACCTTCGGTACAGGGGGCCAGCAGGCGCCGCCCTTGTTTTTTGTTTTTTGAGTTTTGGTTTTTTTTTTTTTTGGAGACAGAGCCTCAAGCTGTCACCCTGGGTAGAGTGCTGTGGCATCACAGCTCACAGCAACCTCCAATTCCTGGGCTCAAGTGAGTCTCCTGCCTCCGCCTCCCAAGTAGCTGGGACTACAGGCACCCGCCACAATGCCTGGCCATTTTTTGGTTGCAGCCGTCATTGTTGTTTGGCCGGCCAGGCTAGATTTGAACCCGCCAGCTCAGGTGTATGCGGCTGGCGCCTTAGCCTCTTGAGCCACAGGCGCCGCACCTGCTTTAGGCATTTTGCATCTTTTTTAATTTACTAGAAAGCTCAAAAAAAAAATGGCAGTGACCTCCTTCTCTCATGGTTTGAAATCAAGATCACAGAAGTGTACATTTGGGGTCTTTCTTGGAAAAGACTAGCAAATGCATAATCTGCCATTTGTTTAGACCAGCACTATCCCGTAGACATATAATGTAAGCCACAAATATGACTACATGTATGACTGTAAATTTCCTTGTGGTCACATTTTAAAAAATAAAATAATACAGAGGAAATTGATTTTAAGAATAGATTTTGTTAACACAATATATTTAAGATTTTTCAAAATGCGGTTAATACAAAAATTATTTATTTATTTTGTTATTTTATTTTATTTTATTTATTTTCAGACAGAGTCTCACTTTGTCACCCCTAGTAGACTGCCATGGCATCACAGCTCACAGCAACCTCAGACTCTTGGACTCAAGCAATTCTCTTGCCTCAGCCTCCCAAGTAGCTGGGACTATAGGCACCCACCATAATGCCCAGCTATTTTCAGAGACGGGGTCTCGCTCTTACTGAGGCTGGTCTTGAACCTATGAGCTCAGGCAATCCACCTGCCTAAGCCTCCCAGACTGCTGGGATTACAGAAGTGAGCCTGGTGATACAAAAATTATTATTTTTTTAATTAATTATTATTACTTGATACAAAAATTATTAATGCAAGATTTTTACATTCTTTTTTGTACTCAGTGCACAAGCTTTACACCTATAGCACACCTCAATTTGGACTCACCACATTGCAAATGTTCAGTAGCCATGTGTGGCTAACGACTACCTTCCTGGACAGGACAGGTGGAAAAGCCATACTGTATAGAATCTTTCCTTCAAATTGATTTGATCAGAGTGATATCTGGGCACTTGCCATTTTAATGGTTAACAGTGACACTTCAAATAAAGCCAGTTAAAAAAAGATATAAGAGATAGCAGCTGACACCTAGTGGACCTGAATTGAACATTTCCAGCAAGAAAATCTAGTACTATTTTAGTTAGTAATTTAATAAAAATGTTAATAAATCTTATTGCATTTCTGATAGTTTTCCCAGGCCATGCCTTCCTCCTTGGAAAGTACTCTGTGAACATTTCTGCAACAAGAAGCCAGCTTTAAAAAAGCACAGAGATTCTGAACTGATTTGTGATTCTGGAATATGCCAAGTAGAATTTCATGATCAAACTATAATGTGCTTCATTAGAAAGAATCTTGGACTTGGGCTTGTCACTCAGATTTCAGAAAATCAGTCTATTTCTGTCTCAAATATTAGGTTTCTACATAAAAAAATTTTTCTCCTAATAGAGGAAAAAAGACATTGAAAAATCATTGGATAAAATAATCTCTTAGCTAACTGAAAGAAGACATCCTTATATTTTCATTTACATGACATTCTGAAAAAGGCAAAAGTATGAGGAATCAAATTGATGGTTTCCTGGGGTTAGGAGTGAGATGAGGGTTGGAGGGATGGAATTGTTCCAGATCTTGATTGTGGTGCTGCACACTAGAAAAGGGTGAGTTTTCTGTGTGTAGATTATATATAATACCACAATATATCTGATCCTATAAAATGACCTAAGTTCCCTCTGTTCCTCACTGCTAGAAATCTTGGGAATGTCTGCTCTCAGGAAGAATGTGTTAAATGCAATTTGGATATTCAAATTATTATTCCTTATTATTTTTTAAATGCGCTTGTTCTGAAGTCTCTGTCTCTTTGTTTTAGCAATAGAATTTTATTTTCTTCTGCAGAATTAATTCTCTATTGAATACTATTTTGATAAGACTATCAATCCAAACCTATACTACCCAAGAAATAGGCATGCCACCCTAGCCTTACCAACTACACTCTTTGATCCAAGATTTTGAATCCTCATCATAAAGGGAAGAATGACATGAGTTGGTTTCTCTCATCTCATCCTCCAAACCATTCTTGACTCCTGTCCTTTCTGATTCTGTTTCCTAGCCAACCCTTCAATTTCTATATCAGAATCTGCATAATGACTTATCCAATATCATCTGTAACCCTTCTGGGATCCCTTCTTATACTATGTGTAGAGGCTGGAGATTGAAACTACATTTTCCAGATTCCCTTGCAGCTAGATTTTATATGTGACTTTGAAAAACAGAAATGAGCTATATGAGGTGGTGTTTTCATATAGGAAAAAAGGTCATCTGGGGCAACTTGAGTAGAAGTTCTGTTGTTTGCAACCAAAGAACCCTGGGAATGCATCTACTCATGTAGTCATTCAGTAAATTTTTGTTGGATGTCTACTATATGCCAAATGTCATATTAGGCCCCAAGGAAAAGATGATGGAAACAGTTTCCTTGCCTTGCAAAAGGTCACAGTCTGGCACAATCCTTAGGGAAACTTATTTGTATTTGTTAAGCTAATAACATATTTCACTTATGTATATGAGTTCCATATAGAAATGAGAATATACTACTATGCAAACACATGTGTAAAAATGTTTGTGGCAGCTTTAATCATAATAGCTAGATACTAGAAAGCCAAATATCTATTACAAATAGAACTGATATCCGGACACAGTAGTTTGCACCTGTAATTCCAGCTAATCAAGAGGCTGAGGTGGGAGGATTGTTTGAATCCAGGAGTTCAAGGCTGCAGTGAGCTATAACTACATTAGTTTTCTCCAGCCTAGGTGACAAAGCAAGACCACATTTCTAAAAATAAATAATAAAAAACACAGAATAAATTAATTTTGTTATTTTTGGTATATTCACATAATGAAATGCTATACTACAATAACAAGAAAAATATTGTTACATTCAACCATTAATGAATCTCAAAGATACCACAGTGGGAGAAAGAAGGCAGTGAGAGAAAGAAGGCAGACATAAATGAGTACATCCAATACAATGCCATTTATATAAAGTTCAAGAACAAGCCAAATAAATGTAAAAAATCATCAGAGTATACACTGTTAGTACATTTTAGTACATTTGCATATTATAGTTAGAATAAATAATATATGTCAATAATATTATTTACAATAAAAAAAGGAAGAAAGAATTTTAAGAACCTCAGCCTAGCTGAACAGCCGAGTGGCATTGAGAAAACTCTAACATAGCTGGAGTGATGAGAGAGGGTTAATTAGGTCCCATGGAGCAACAGAGAGGAGGCCACAGCACTTCCCGGAGCAGGCCTGGTAGTGTGGTCAAGGAGGTGGCTTGGAGCTAGTCTGCAAAGGGCGTTGAACATCAGGATAATAAATTTATTTATAACAAAATTACCATCATATTTCTTTTGAAAAGGAAAGCTGACTTTTTAAAGGAAGAAAAATTAATTTTATTCTCATCTTAGGTCTATCCCAGGCATTTACAGAATGTAATGTCCTCCTGTGAGTTATTTAAAGTATCTCACATTCGAACTGCTGGTCAATGCAAATCAAAACCACCCTGAGATACCACCTAATCCCAGTAAGCATGGCCCACATCACAAAATCTCAAAACTGCAGATGCTGGCATGGATGTGGAGAGAAGGGTACACTTTTACACTGCTGGTGGGTCTGCGAACTAATTTTACCTTTTTGGAAGGAAGTATGAAGAACCCTCAAAGAACTCAAGCTAGACCTCCCATTTGATCCTGCAATCCCATCACTGGGCATCTACCCAGAAGGAAAAAAAAATTATTTTATCATAAGGACACTTGCACTAGACTACTGTTTATTGCAGCTCAATTTACAATCACCAAAATGTGGAAACAACCTAAATGCCCACCAACCCAGGAATGAATTAACAAGCTGTGGTATATGTACACCATGGAATACTGTTCAGCCATTAAAAACAATGGAGACTTTACAGCCTTTGTATTAACCTGGATGGAAGTGGAACACATTATTCTTAGTAAAGCATCACAAGAATGGAGAAGCATGAATCCTATGTACTCACTTTGATATGAGGACAATTAATGACAATTAATGTCATGGTGGGGGTGAGGGAAGAGAAAAGCAGAGAGAGAAAGAATGAGGAAGGGGGAACGGAAGAGCAGAGAGGGAAGGAAGGAGGGGTTGGGGTCTTGGTGTGTGCCACACCTTTTGGGGGCAAGACACGATTGTAAGAGGGACTTTACCTAACAAATGCAATCAGTGTAACCTGGTTTCTTATACCCTCAATGAATCCCCTATAATTAAAAAAAAAAAACTGCTGGTCAAAACATAAAATTTTTAATTTAAAAAATCTAAAAACTATGTAGAACCTTTGGGATCTCTTGAGTATATAATCCACCTATTCTATAATCATTTCTAATTTTGCTTTTCAAATGTAAGGCTTTCTTAGGGCAATCCTAAAGTTTGAGAACCAAAAATAAAAAAAATAAGAGTTTCATTATTGGTGTTCTTTGGTCCTACTCAAGTCTTAAATGGTTATTATGTAATCTCCAAGCTTAGATGAATGTCTGGTAGACCTAGACATTGACCTTTAAAGAGGTTTCATTGTAGCTATAAATAAAATTGAAGTGATACTTGATGAATAAAAAGTAACTTCTTGGTCTTTTTTTCAATGTCTGCCCTCAATTTGAAGAAAGCACTTTCAATTTCAGAGTGTTTTTCCTTTTAGTATGAGTATATAGCACATTTAAAGACTATAGAGACTTAAATCTGTTATAAAACAAAAAGAGGTATAAGTAAATAAACAGATTTTAGTAGTGTCTCTTTCCATTCACAGGAATACCTACAGCATCTTGATTGCACCTGTTTATCCGAAGTTACCCCACATCCTGGGAGTAATGGAAAGGGTGCTTACCAAGCTGATTCTGCAGAAATGAAAGGATTGTTGCAAAACCCAATACAGAAGGCATCTCAACAACAAACACAAATAAACATGTACATAGTGTTTACAGAAGGGGCAGGGCTGGGAGGGGAAAGAAAATATAATGTTGCAACAAGGTTTTGAAAAAAAATGTTTAAAATTGCAAGTAGCCTGTGTTTATACTACAAGTATAGGTTTCTGAATTGTAGTCTTGTTTTGGCTTTTTTTTCTACCTTGGAATTGTGAAACATAGATCAAATGTCATTTCAACAAATGCAATTATAATACATAGCTAATTCCAGTTAATGCTTCACAGAGACAATAATAAGACATCTAGCAAAAGAAAATAATTTAAACAGCCCCTTGGAGCTTATTCAGTCATTCAGCTCTTCATCAATGAATATCCATTATGTAATTACTATGTGCCACGCATTGCACTAGGAACTGAGGAAACAATGAATAGAATATATACTTCCTCTCGAGGCACCTACAGTCTAGTGACAGAGAGAGATGTAAATGAATAATTACAGCCATGAGTAAA
Source organism: Arctocebus calabarensis (assembly GCA_963573935.1). Lineage (NCBI taxonomy): Eukaryota > Metazoa > Chordata > Mammalia > Primates > Lorisidae > Arctocebus > Arctocebus calabarensis. The sequence continues at coordinate 44,629 of CAUYON010085124.1, forward strand.
TAATACCTCAGAGTCAGGAACAGGGTACAGAAGCGCAGCAGGAATGTGCATCTTACTCTGGGTTGGGCCAGAATATCATGGGCTGGGCAGTTTTTACAGAAAAGAGTCTCACTTGGCTCACTGTTCTGGAGGCTGGGAAGTCCGAGGGGTCGCATCTCCTAAGGGTCTTCATGTTGTGTCATAATAGGGCTGAAGAACAAGGGAGCACAAGAGACACAGAGAAAATGTGCTGGACTCATCCTGTTTATCAGGGGTCCCCTCATGAGATAAATGGCCCACTACTGTGGAACAGCATCAGTTCCTTCATGAGCACCGGGCCCTCTGGACTAGTCGCCTCTTAAAGGCCCCACCTGTTAGTACTTTAACATTGGCAGTGAAGTTCCCTACATGTGAACTTCTGGGGAACACCTTCGAGCCACACCACCCTGGCTACCTCTGTGGGGACATCATGGAAGCAGTGATTCTGGGGTTGACTTTTTAAAGATGGAAGGAGTTTGAGAAGGGTGATGAGAGTGGGAATGTGTGACTGGCATCAAGACCTGAAGGGCTTCCTGTGCCTTGCTGAGGGCCCGATTATTATATTTAAGTCAAACTAAGTTACTGCAGGAAATAGGGAGCCAATGAAGAATATTGAGATAGGGAGTTAAGTCGGATTGGGATTTCCATAAGAATTACACCAGTGTGGATGATGGGTGATAGGGGCTGAAACTACAGAATCAGGATAGCAAATTAGGAGGCTGCAGTGGTTATCCAAACAAGAGTCGTGAACACCACAGCAGAAAGAACAGAGAATTGGCCATAGTTTTGAGAACTATTTGGAAGTTTCAGGAGTGAAGACTTTATAGGAAATTGACTATTTTAAAAGGAGGGGGCGGTCCAGAAGGTCTTTTAAGCTTTCTGCTTGCTTCACTGGATGGTGATGTCATTAATGGAAATAAAAAAGGAGGAGGAGCCATTTTGGAGAAAAGAAGGTAAGTTTGCCGCCAGGCGCACTGCCTTGCACCTATAATCGTACCACTCTGGGAGGCCAAGGAGGGTGAATTGCCCTGCACTCACAGGTTTTGGGTTTTTATGGGGGGTTTTTTTGTTTGTTTGTTGTTTTTTTTGAGACAGAGCCTCAAGCTGTCACCCTGGGTAGAGTGCTGTGGCATCATAGCTCACAACAACCTCCAACTCCTAGGCTCAGGCAAGTCTCCTGCCTACACCTCCAAAGTAGCTGAGACTACAGGCGCCTGCCACAATACCCGGCTATTTTTTGGTTGCAGCCGTCATTGTTTTTTGGTGGGCCCAGGCTGGATTCGAACCTGCCAGCTCAGGTGTATGTGCCTGGCACCTTAGCCACTTGAGCCACAGGCGCCAAGTCAAGCTCACAGGTTTGAGACCAGTGAGCAAGATTGAGACCCCCATCTCTAAAAATAGCCAGGCATTGTGGAGGGATCCTGTAGTCTCAGCTAATTGGGAGGCTAAGACAAGAGAATCACTTGAGCCCAAGAGTTTGAGGTTGCTGTGAGCTATGACACCACAGTATTCTACCAAGGGTGACAAAATGAAACTCTGTCTCCAAAATAAAAAACAAAAAAATAAAATAAAAGAAGGTAAGTTTGGTTTTATAACCAAAAACATGAGCATTAGTTGATTATGGTCAAAATGAATTGATTAAGCCCATCCAGACAAAGGTCAAGTGGGCAGCTGAAAATATAAAACTAGACTCAGCTTGGCCTGATTACTCTGGTTCTTGATCTTGCAAAGAAAGCACTGACTCTGAAAATACAATCTTTGGTGTCTTTTAGAATAACTTCTTTTTTTTAATTGTTTTTTATTAAATAGAATGACTTCTTGATAAACTAATGTTCTGTTCTTCTTCGGACTTTGTTATCAAACTATATAATTTATTCAAAAGGGTGGAGATAGTCACTTCTCAGAGCTGTCGGCTTAAGGCCAACTCTTCATAATTCCATAAAAAAATTATTCATATTTTTTCAAAAGGAAAGGCGATGAGAAATGAGATAATATATTAAAGGAAATCAAATAAATTTACAATAAAAGATCATTAGGAAATGAAATCTTGTCAGCCTAGATAAATGGGCCCGATTATTATATTTAAGTCAAACTAAATTACTGTCCGTGTATCTATTAAAGCATTTATAAGTGTTGAAAATTGAGATGTTAGGATCCCAACTGTAGGTGTAAAATCTAAGTGATTTTGATAAGTTTAAAAAATCTTTTATTGTGAAGGAAAGGTAATTTAGAAATCAGAAAATAATATAAATATCACAGGCAGGTATATAGTATTCCTTTTTTCTTTTATTTATTTAATTTTTTTGCAATTTTTGGCAGGGGCTGAGTTTGAACCCACCGCCGCCTCCGGCATATGGGGCTGGCACCCTACTCCTTTGAGCCACAGGCACCACCCACAGGTGTATAGTATTCCTTTGCCTAAAACATTGTCAATGATTTGGGAGGCTAAAAATAATGTTAGAGACATTTGCACAATTAAGCATGAAAATCATATGACCTTAGCTCCAAATAACCAATTGTGAAATTGTAAAGTTGGAAAAATCTCATATTCCCTTCTTAAAGAACTAAGAGGAAGCTACTCTTTCATGAGTAAGAGGAAGGAGTAAAAGGTAAGAAAAGAAGCATGCATGTGGAGGGGTTCTGATCCACTTTTAAGGTTTTCCAAGGATGCCTCTCAGACATCAGAGAGAGCTTTAATTCTGGAAGTGGGATAATATGTTCACCCGCTTACTAAACCCCTGAAAAGGGAGGGAAAGTCCCTGTATCACTTGAACCATTCGAATTTTGGGTTTTCTCACAGTGCAAAACCCTGGCTAGACTAGATAATCCACAGAGGGATGAATGCCAAACCTTGAGAAGGGTTTTTCAAACACAGCTACCTAGATCCTACCATTAATCTATAAATCAGAAACTTCTAGGGAAGAGGGAGTAGTCTCAGTTTTTATTTATTGACTGATTTTAGTTCTTTAAGCAAACAATCACATTTCGGAGCCACAACACTAAGCTGCCAGCCTTAAAAGCCATGAAATGATGTATAAGATCTTTTTTTTTTTTTTTTTGCAGTTTTTGGCCAGGGCTGGATTTGAACCCACCACCTGTGGCAGATGGGGCCGGCAACATAAGATCTTTTTTTATTTTGAGACAGAGTCTCGCTGTCACCCGTGGTAGAGTGCTGTGGCATCACAGCTCACAGCAACTTCAAACTCTTGGGTTTAAGCAATTCTCTTGCCTCAGTCTCCCAAATAGCTGTGACTACAGGTGCCCGCCACAATACCAGGCCATTTTTTGTTGCAATTGTCATTGTTGTTTAGCTGGCCCGGGCTGAGTTCAAACCCGCCAGCCTTGGTGCATGTGGCTGGTGCCGTAACCACTGTATTACTGGCGCTGAACCTGTATCAGATATTTTAAGATTCTTAAAAACAAGAATTGAACAAAACGGCTGTGGGACTGTCCACTCAATTCAATGTAAAATGTGGAGCCCTTTGCAGGTGACCCCCTGGCACCCCCCTCACACTATTCCTCACATCCATGCCCCAGTCCTGGCCATGCGGCCTTCCAAGAAAGATTTCCTCACTAAAGTTAGTCTGATGTCTCAATCTTCTGTCTCATTGTTCTGCTGATTGTATCGCCCCTGGTATTAGTCAGGGTTTTTCAGAGAAACAGAACCAATAGGTTATGTGTATACATAGCCAGGGATATGTTAGAAAGGAGTGGGTCACATGATTATGGAGGCTGATGAGCCCAAAATCTACATTGTGGGCCGGCAGCAGGAGATCCAGGAGCACTAATCATGCAGATGAAGTCCAAAGGCAGTCTGCTGGGAAAGTCCCTCTTGCTGGGAGACAGTAGTCTTTTTGTTTTATTCAGCCTTCAACTGATTAGATGAGGCCCACCTACATTACGGAGGATGGCAGTCTGCTTTCCCAAAGGTCACTGATCTTGATGTTAATCTCACCCCAAAATACCCTCCAAGTGAATGCATAAAATCAGCCATTGCCTTCACCAAGGCCACAAGTTGATCAACAGCTGCACTTAGTTCAGACTGGGAACCAGTGAGGAGGGCTTTCTCCACTCACTCTCTGCTCATCTAAGGTCTGCCATCTGTCACAGCTCAGCAGCAGAGGTGTGTATCCCTTAGGATGACTTTAGCTGCAAGTATCAAGAAGTCCCAGCTCCACTTGGTTGCAATAATAAGAAAACACGTGTTTTATAGCAGGAAGTCTAGGGATATGATAGATCTCGGGATAAATTGAACCAAGGGCTCCACAATGTCATCAAAGACACAAGTTTTTTCCCCCTCTCTGCAATTCCATCCCCAGTGCATTACTCTCCACTGGACTCCAGATCACAGAGACCAAACATCAGCATGAAGACTCCACACTGTGAGATGACCAGAGGCTTGTTGAGAGGGGACACCTCAAAACACAGCTGTGTTTAAGGTTCAACTTGTCAGGGCAAATAAAGGCTGGAAGAAAGTGGAGGCCAGCCAGGAAACTACAGGAATAATTGTTTAAGCCAAACCTGAAAATAAAGCCAAGTACCTGGTTTAGACTGGTGGCACCAGAAATGGAAAGGGAAGAAAAACTTGAACATTCAGGGTAGTTCTCCAGGACATGGAATTTGCCTGAATATAGACATAAAGTAGAAAGAGGATTCAAAGTGCAAAAGAACCAAAAAGTGCAGGAAAAGTTCTGAGAAGGTAATATTTAAATATAAAAGAAAGAAAATTCAATTACATAATTGCTTTCTTTTTTAAAAATATCATTATAGGCTCGGCACCTGTGGCAAGCGGCTAAGACGCCAGACACGTACACCTAAGCTGGCGGGTTCGAATCCAGCCCGGGCCTGCCAAACAACAATGACGGCTGTAACCAAACAATGGCCGGGCATCATGGCGGGCACCTGTAGTCCCAGCTACTTGGGAGGCAGAGGCAGGAGACTTGCTTGAGCCCAGGAATTGGAGGTTGCTGTGAGCTGTGATGCCACAGCACT
>CAUYON010085125.1:0-10034 GCA_963573935.1 Arctocebus calabarensis
GGCGAGGGCATGGACGAGATGGAGTTCACCGAGGCCGAGAGCAACATGAACGACCTGGTGTCCGAGTACCAGCAGTACCAGGACGCCACGGCTGATGAACAGGGGGAGTTCGAGGAGGAGGAGGGCGAGGACGAGGCTTAAGAACCTGTCAAATCAGTTGTGCATCCTTAGTGAACTTCTGTTGTCCTCAAGCATGGTCTTTTTATTTGTATACTATGGTGCTCAGTTTTGCCTCTGTTACAAATTCACACAGTTGATGTAATAATGTGGAATTCCTCTAAAGATTACAGTATTGTCTGTTAAGATATCTATACTAATAAATAAAAAAGCATGTGTATAAAACCTTGTGGTCTATATTCTCACATCAAGTAATTTTTATTCTTTCATTAAATGCTGCTTAAGAATAAAATTGCAAGGTTTAATATTAACAGCAATATATGATTTATGCTTTCATGCTTTTATTTACTAGTATTCCTGCACTTTTAGTAGAAAAAGATGAAACTATACCTATACATACACACACACATATATGTATGTGTGTGTGTGTATATATATATATATAATTTTTTTTTTTTTTGAGACAAGAGTCTCAAGCTGTTGCCCTGGCTAGAGCACCATGACATCACAGCTCATAGCAACCTCCAACTCTTGGGCTCAAGCGATCCTCTTGCCTCAGTTTTTCTATGTTTTTTTTTTTAGTAGAGACAGGATCTCGATTTTTGCTCAGGCTAGTCTTGAACTCATGAGTTCAAGCAATCCACCCCCCTCACCCTCCTAGAGTGCTAGGATTACAGGTGTGAGCCATTGCACCAGCCCTATTTTTTCATGTTCAATGGCCCAAAGTATTAGAATAATTTCTCAAATTGATCCAGGAATAATGATTTGAGGATAAAGCAAACCTATTCTTTGTTGTTCTGGCATTCTATGAATCTGTAGAAGCAAGGACCTTAAGGAGGATTTCTTCTGTTTTTTTACTTCTCTTTGAACAATGTGACAAATACAAATAAACAAATGAAGCCTCTCAGATGAAAGGCACATTATGCATTCAAGGTGTCCTAAAATTGTAGACATTCAAGAGTACAAATGTTGCACCTAAAACTTATTTGAACATAAAGCAAATTGTGGCAAGCATTTACTTTTTAACATAATAACAGACATTTACAACTTAATGTTAAAAAATCAGATTTAATTTTTATAGCCGTTGACGTAAAGGCTGTTTTCAGTATGTCACTATTTCTATATGATTAGAATCAGATTGTAGAGGGAGAGTAGGAAACCTAGGAAGAAGAAGACTGACCCAGTGGAGGAGTTTCAAAAGCTTCCTAATGAGGCAGCAACGTGATCAAGCCCCAAGCTAAAGAACCAAGAATCAAGTATTCTCTGGGACATTTTCATTGTAGGAAGTCTTCTGCTAACTTGTTGAATTCATTTGCAAAACGCAAATGCAGGTTGTGTTTGCCTTCTGGCATCAGATGCAACCTAAAAAAAAGGGAAAAAAACTTTTGATCAGTAACAAGCCATTTAAAAACCCTTTATCTTTGCCAACATTTAATGAAAATCTGAAGTGAAAAAGGCCACTTTTTTGCCATTACCACTGTTAGGGGAAAAAAAATATAGCAATTTTAACTTGCCATGAATGTAGACAGGAGGGTAAAGCCCCCTGAATTTATGCCCACCGTGAGGTTAACTGTAAGGCAATGGCTTAACAAAGACACATATTGCATTTGGAATTAGGTAACACATGATTTGACTAGAAAACTGAGAGTGGGGAAGGTGATTTGGTGGTTACCTTAATAAAATCCATTTTAATGATTTTAAGTGAGAAGATTGGAAAGATGAGAAATGTGCAGAATCCACCAGATTGGAGCAGGTGAGTTTCTTGATATTATCTATAAGTGGCAAATCAGAATTCACAGCCGCCACCAGTCTGCTGTTCCAGGTTCCAAATCACCCTTCCTTTTTTGGATTACTGAATAAGTCTGAATACAAACGACCAGACAAATGGCAAAATTCCTTAGGCCAGTGAGGGTGGGGACCTGTGTCAGGGCCCTGCTGCAGCTGTCATGGCTTGACATTGGAGCAAACTTTACTGTCCTCATAAAGCTGATGCTTTTCAATAGGATTTCGATCAACTGGGACTGGTTTGCAATTTATTTAACAAAGGCAAACTCTGAGTTCTATATTTTATTAATTAGCTGCAAAAGCAGAGAAATAGTAAAAGTGTTAACACTTTTAGGATGTAAGCACAAAGTCAAGCCATTTTGTCTATAATGACAACTGGACAGTGAAAGGACTATATTGGGGCAAGATTACAGTGACCATATTCTCTGACTTTCAAAACTGGGAGGCACGAGGGAGGACTTGGAACTCAGCTACATTGGGGGTGATGGTGGGGTACCAAGAAAATCAACTTGAAGATATATTGTTGGCATATTTCCAAGGCCCTTGAAAAGTTAATGCTATTAATAACTAGAATATGGTAAATTCAATTTTAATGCTATTCAGAAAAGAAGCATGAGTGTGGCCCTACACAAGGAATATGGTTTGCAGGTGCACTCAGAGTGTTTTTAGGAAACAGAAAAGAATTGCCCAGGATACTGAGAGGTCATAGAAGGACATACCTAAGCTCTAATCTGTACTAAGCTGGGTTGGTACACTTGATGTCTTCCTCAGTACATATTTAATCTGGCTATGATTTGCTAGTTTCTCAAGAGAAAAGAAGGTCAAAACACCAGATGTGAATCCCTTCTTTATAGTCATTCAATACTGTCTACACTCATCCAAAAATAATCTCTAAATTTGAGGTAATAACAACCAGGTACCCTTCATTATAATATGGGAGACCTGCTCTGGACACTGGATGGGTGGACGATACCTTTGAGGATCATGCCAAGCTCCTTAGTACACCTTTCTCCTTTAGGTGTGACACAGGATTCACTATATTCAAAAAATTAATCGTGTGTTCCTCTTTGGGCACAGGACTACAATAGACAGGCATAAGTATCAGCTGTCAAGGCAAGGCAGGAATTCTGCTGTTGACCTATGTTTTTACCCAAATAACAAAAGGACGCAATCATATACTCCATGTAGAGTGGTTTTAGAATGGTCACATTCTCCAGGAAAATCAGTAGGAAACCCCCACTGCCAAACACATGGCTCAGTAGAAAATGAAAGGGCCTCTGAGAGGTTAAAGACAAGTTTCTATTAGCTGGGGCAGGTTCCTTATTGCATTTGGCACCTTTAGAAAAAGAAGTCTGATGCCACATTTTATGAAGAACTAGAAGCTATCTAATCCCACAGTATAAATTCAGGGTTCACTTTTCTTCTGCTGACATGGTCCTGCTAGGTGGAGATGGCACAGGTGAGACACTAGTCTCATGATGTTACCTTTCCTTCCTCATTCAAACCTTTCTCAGCTTCACTGAACTTCCAGCTATAACTCCAAGAGTTACATATAGTAACAAGGCCATAAGCAATGTGCTGTAGCATGTCTTCACATTGGATTAGTGTGATAAAACTCTAAGTTATTTCTCAACCCAGAAAGTCTGTGAGCACTGTTGTTTTAATTGGAAATCAAAATAGGCTGCTGGCTCTTTGAACCAGGACTTCTTCCATTATGAAACTGGTTGGCAACGTGGCTAGACACTTTTTTCACGCATTCCTTCCGAGGACATCCAAGCCTGGTTCCAACAACCCCTTCTTACTTAGAAACCAAATCTTTTCCTTTTTCATCCTGCTCCTTCTAGAAAACCCCGTCTAAAAAAAGGTAATAATGGGCAAGCAATGTGCTCTGCAGCTGGTCAAGCTGGTGGGAGGGTGTGGCTCCTCCCTTTCAGCCTGAGGGCCACCAGACATTTAGGAATGGAGGGGCAAATATCTTCCTAAGAAGCTCCTTTTTCGAATGCTACTATGTCTCATGCATTAGAAAGGAAAAAACTGCCTCAAAGCCTGCTTTTCCAGCAATGCAACAGCTTGGAGTGGACTATTTGCTTCTGAACAGTCAGGAGCTGCTGGATTAATGTTTTTATTATTATTGTTTTTTAGAGACAGGGTCTTGCTGTGTTATTCAAGCTAGTCTCAAACTCCTGGCCTCCCAAATTGCTGGGATTACAGTGTGAGCCGCCTCACCTGGCCTAGATGGATGCTTTTAAATAGTGTGAGGAGGACAAATCCTTTCAAAATTGCTGGGACTGTAGGAACCTGACTGGGGCCCTCAGGCTGCAGTGAAATCTTTCTTCCTGTGGCTGCTGAATGTAAGTTGGTGATGCTGTTACAGGTGAAAGGTGCTTTTACAGAGTCAGGACATGAATGGGCTGACCAGCACAGGATCTACACTGGCAGGTTATATCATCTCCCTGACTCAAAATCCCACATCTGGAAAATGGGGATAGTAACAGTATCTACCCCATAGGATTACTTCAAGGACAAAATGAGACTGTGCATACAAGGTACACAACACAGGGTCTGTGAGCACATAGGAAGCTTTAACAAACATCTACTATTTTATGATTCTTTGTATTGCACTTTGCAAGGTTCCCAAACCCTTTTAAAGATTCTAATTATGTACAGCACATTCAAGAAATGCTCTGACTCAAGAGAACTCAGTTTATCTACATTTGTTGACTAACAGCACCTCCAATTGTCAGATTCTTCCCTTAAAAGAGCTTTTACATAATTTTGTGGGTAATATTTGGACAAAAAGGGTCAACCTCTTTGAAATATAAGGGGCTTGACTTTGCAAGCACTGGCTAATTCTATTTGGAGTTAGTCCTGCAACATGACCACAAGCACAGTGTGGAGCTGACAGCTTTCCCTTCTACCCAAGCAGCAGGCAGCTGGAGAGGAGGAGGACTGTGATGGCACGAAATGGTCACCTGGCAGGAGGTGAGGGAAGGGCAGCCCACTGCCTCCAGGCAACACATGGTCTAGAGCTGAAGTGGCCTCTACCACCCTGCCTACATTGCCTACCTCCCCTCCCAGAAGCCGGCCTCATTTTTCTACAGATCTGAAAACAAAGCCTTGTCACTGGTATGGATCTTTGTCACCTAGGTCAATTCATTGCAGCTTGTGGTATAGCTCCCAGTGACCTTCTTCAGAGAACTATGGCCATCTCACAACTGGTGACCTGACTTATTCAAGGAAGCTGCAGAAAGAGGCCCTTTTCTCCTTTCTGTGCTCCAGACAGAGGATAGCAGAGGGACCCTACCCCCAGTCCAATCCCTGCTGGCACCCCCTCCAGTGAACTCAGCACAAGGCCAGTGCCTCTGTGGAAAAAAGCATGCACCCATTAGCCTCTCCCCATCACAGTGTTTCATTTTTATGTGTTAACATGACTGGACTATGGGGTGCCCAGACATTTGTCAACCATTATCTGGGTGTGTCTGTGAGGGTTCTTCAGGAGGGAATTGATATTTGAATTAGTATACTGGGAAGACTGTCCTCCCCATCATGAGTGGGTCTTGTCCAATCCATCGAAAGCCTGAGTAGAACAGAAAGGTTGAGTAAGAGGGAATTCCTACTGCCTGGTGGTGTTCAACTTGGGACATCAGCTTTTTCCTCCCTTTGAACTCAAGCTGAAACATCTCTCCTCTTGAGTCTCAAGCTTGCTGGCATTCAGACAAGAACTACATCATTGCCTGCCTGATTCTCAGGCCTTCAGACTTGGACTAGAACCACACCTTCAGCTCTCCCGGTCTCCAGCTTGCCAACTCACACTGCAGACCTTGGGATGTGTCATAATTGTGTGAGTCAATTCTTTATAACACACGCACACATCTCTTTCTATGTATGTGTGTGCGCATGCACCCACATATACTCATCCCGTTGGTTTCTCTGGAGAACCCTAATATACCCAGATATCTACACTGATAATGGTGCTGAAAGTTGGGACAAAGGGCAACTTGTCCCTGACCTAACTTCAAGCTATAACCTGGTATCTCCTGGGGACCCTGCCTACCTGCACCCACACCAGCATTCCACCTACAAAAGCGGAAGCTATTGTGTGTTGAGTTTAAGTCTTAAATATACAAATTCCTCCTCAATCGTTCCTCAAAAAAAATTCTGAGAAGCTAGAATTTTGCCCATGAGGACACAGAGGTGCAGAATTAGGACATGCTAGTGACTATTCCACACTCAATTCTGGCTGGTCTGAGTCCTTGCTGGTGTTCCAACCAAGCCCACTGCTCAGGATCCCAGACACTGACTGTGGTCTCCAGGCAAGGCTCCATTTCCCACCTCTCCCCTTTAGCTGACACAAACCCCAGGTGCCAACTCTTTGTGCACCTGGCCTTTCTCTCCTACCTGGCCCGGCTCTCAGAACCAGTCCTGGGGACCCCAGCCACAGAGACTCAGCCCTCTGCATGCCTCACTCTCATTTTCTCTCTCTCTCCACATTCACTGAGTACTTTAAGATGTTCTAGGCTGCCTCCAGGACAGGTGTTGGAGTGTTCAACAGGAGGAAAGTTACATTCCCATGCCAGCAGTCACTGAGAAGATAAGAATAAGGAACTGGATGACCTCAGGAAGGTGAATGAGGTGAAGGCGGAACCCAAGGAGCCTCACTGGGAGGACATACGCGAGTAGGGCTGAAGGAGAAGCACTCAGGCAGGCAAGGGAAGGGCTGAGGGATGGAGAGGGATTCCAGAACCTAATCTGGGCTAGGCCTCTAACCCCTGAGATCTGAGCACCCCCTCAGGAACACTGTTGTGGGCTGTGTCCATACTCCAAACTAATAGATTTGGAAACCTAACCCCTGCTATCTCAGAGTGTGACCTCATTTGGACGTACAGTCTTTAAAGAGAAAACTAAGTTGAAATGAGGTCACATGAATGGGTCCTGATCCATTATGACTGGTGACCTTATAAGAAAAGAAAATTTGGACACAGGTTCAGAGGGGAGACCACATGAGGACACGGGGAGAAAATGGCCATCTACAAGCTGACCAGAAAGCCTCAGGAGGAACCAGCCCTGCCCACACCTTGATCTTGAACTCCAGAACTGTGAGAAAGTAAACCTCCGTGGTTGGAGTCCCGCAGTCTCCAGACAGCAGCCCTAGCTAACTGCTCCACATCCTGAGCACACACATGGCTGGACTGTGCTGTGTAGTTACACTGTCTTCTGAGCATCTCAACCCCACTGCCTCCCAGGACCTATCCATACCAACCCCAGAGAGTCTAAGGGGTCAACTGCTGCTCCTAGGAACTCTCTGAGAGCGAGCCGGACTAGCTTTGAGGGTGATGTCACACCTGGTGGCAGGAGATGCCCACGCAGAGGGTTGTTAACTAGGCAGCTGGGGGCAACATCAGTGCTTTTCCATCCAGGAGGGAGGGCTGTGTGCACAGCAAATACAGGCACTGGGGCTGAGGCCTGCTCCCCATCACTGCTATAATCTGAGCAGCCCTCATTTTGTGTTTTGTATCTTGGACTTCCAAATAAAAATCTGTTAGGGGGAAGAGTTCAACTACCTAAAAATGTATTTTAAAATCACTGAACCTGCTGGGTATGATGGCTCAGGCCTGTAATCACAGCTAGTTGGGAGGTCAGGAGTTAAAACTGGCCTATGCAACATACTGCGATCCTATCTCTACAGAAAATTTAAAAAGTTAGCCGGGTGTGGTGGCACACACCCACAGTCCTAGCTACTTGGGGGACTCACTGGACCCAGGAGTTTGAGGCTGCAGTATGCTATGATCACACCACTGCACTCCAGCGTGGCAACAGAATGAGACCTTGTCTCTTAGAAAAACAAGTAGCAACAAAACAACAATAAAATCTCCTTAAAACACTGAACTTGAATGATTTCTAAGGCCTCTTTGCTTCCAAGAGAGTCTATGAGAGAAAGACAAATCAACATAAGCTGGAAGCGGGTCTGCTGAGCAGCAACACCTTTCATTCGGCCTCTTCCTGAGGAGGGAAAAGCAGTTTGATGTTTGTTTCACACATAATATGTATTTCTTGGTAAAAATCTATGAAAGGACAACTGTGCCTTTAAGTTGAATTAAAAAATGCACCAGGCGGGGGCGGTGGCTCAAGCCTGTAATCCTAGCACTCTGAGAGACCGAGTGGGTGGATTGGTGGAGCTTACAGGTTCAAAACCAGCCTGAGCCAGAGCAAGACCGCATCTCTAAAAATAGCCAAGTGTTGTTGTCGGCTCCTGTAGTCCCAGCTATGTGGGAGGCTGAGGCAAGAGAATCACTTGAGCCCAAGAATTTGAGGTTGCTGTGAGCTATGATGCCACTGCACTCTACCAGGGGCGACAAAGTGAGACTGTCTCAAAAAAAAAAAAAAAAATGCACCTGGCAATCCTTTTGTACTTCACAAGCATAATGATTGGGTGTTCACATGAATGTGTGAGCTGTGCCTCTTTTGAACCTTGTTATGACATTGGCACATTTTACATTACCTAATGTAAAATTGTAATGAAAAAAGTATATACTGTCAAGTATATATATATATATACTGTTCACTGCAAGCTTGCTACATCAATTTGCTTCTCTGTCGTCCAATGGCCTGGTGCACAGAACACAGTAGGATTTTGGTAATCAAGGAATCTACCTTCCTTTGTGGGGTCCAAAATAAACCAACCATGTTCTAGGTAGGTTCATGCTCAACATAAAGGGACCTCACAGTACAGGAAGGTAGTAAGTAGAAAATCCAACCTGTCTTAGACTGTTATTGCTAATAACACTTTACCCTCAATGCATTTGTTTTAAAGATTATTGCTCTTAGATAATTATCTTCCATAAAATAGTGTACTCAAACAATGAACATGTACATGGCAAGGGTGTATTTTTCTCCAATACTAATGTACTCTGTTGCTAGGAGACGGATCTGGAACAGAATTCCTAAATTAAACTTTCTTGCAGGCTGAATTTTATTGAACCTGGCTCTTTATAAAAGGGCACACACACACTATGCTTGCCACGTGTGTCAGTGTGAAAAACCTGTCATTTCTGAAGCTAGAAGATGATTTATCCGGGTCACCTGGTACATTACTGCAGGCATCTTATCATCATATTAAAAATATGCTTATAAGTGGCAGCTGTGCTATGGTGGAAAAGCACTGTATGAGGAAGAAAAAATATAGAGGATTTGTCATTTACTAGCTATGCAACCTTAAAAGATTGCTTAATGTCTCTCAGCCCTGATTTCCTCTCTGTAAAATGGGTAATTTTTGTCATAAGTTTGTCATTAAGAATAATTAGCTATGGTATATAAAATACTTCTCTTTTTTTTTTTGAGACAGAGCCTCAAGCTGTCACCCTGGATAGAGTGCTGTGGTATCACAGCTCACAGCAACCTCTAATTCCTGGGCTTAAGCGAGTCTCCTGCCTCCGCCTCCCAAGTAGCTGGGACTACAGGTGCCCACCACAACGCCTGGCCATTTTTTGGTTGCAGCCGTCATTGTTGTTTGGTGGGCCCAGGCTGGATTGGAACCCACCCGCTCAGGTGTACATGACCGGCGCCCTAGCCCGTTGAACTGCAGGCGCCGAGCCTATATAAAATACTTTTAAAAATGTAAGATGCTATATGGAAACATCACACTGTGCATTGCAAATATATAGAAGAAAACACAAAAACTGAGATGGTATAGAAAAATTTTGGAAGGATTAGTAAGTATATTATTTGAATTCTATACCATGACCATGACTTAGTATTATAATTTTATGTCTAGTTTGAAAATACCTTTTATTGCCTACTAAATCAATTGATCAGCTTCTCCACTAAACCTTTATGTCTACCTACAATATAATCCTAATCTAACTTCTATCTTTATTCTTCACTTATTCCATATTCCAGTCAAATGGATTATTTGTTACACATGCTCAAATGTATTTTTCTGATACATGACTCAACTGGTATAGGAGAAAATATGTGAAAGAAAGATATACTTTGTAATTCAACTTGTCAATATGTTGTTTAGGATATTGCATCCTCATCTATAAGTGAAACATGTTTGTAATTTCTCTTTATAACAATATATTTTCTCCAATTTCAATATCAGGTGTATCCAGATCAAGTAGAATGATATTGAA
>CAUYON010085126.1:0-40144 GCA_963573935.1 Arctocebus calabarensis
ATTTATTTATTTTTGAGACAGAGCCTCAAGCTGTCACCCTGGAGAGAGTGCCATGGCATCACAGCTCACAGCAACCTCCAATTCCTGGGCTCAAGCGAGTCTCCTGCCTCCACCTCCCAAGTAGCTGGGACTACAGGCGCCCGCCACAACGCCCGGCCATTTTTTGATTGTAGCCATCATTGTTGTTTGGTGGACCCAGGCTGGATTCGAACCCACCGGCTCAGGTATATGTGGCTGGCGCCTTAGCCCGTTGAGCCACAAGTGCCGAGCCTGAACACCATTTTTAAAAATGAAAGAACTCACTGTGTAAATTAAATCGGGATAGAAGCCGAGAAGCCGAGTGTTCTCTGAAACTAGGCTGTGATTTAGGAAGAGTTAGGTTAAATTTAGGGTGTGTTTTGCCTTTGGTCCCCGAACCTGATAATGTAGAATCCTCATTAGAATAGGTATCTTATTTATTTTCTTTTTTATTCACTTTTGTGTTACCTGAGGCTAGAGCTGTGCTTTGGCATGTAGTGGGTCTTGCAAACTGTATATATGAACTTCTTTCTTTTTTTTTTTTTTTCCTTTAATATAGGGTCTTGCTTTGTCACCCATGTTAGAGTGCAGTGGTGTCATCCTAGCTCACAGCAACCTTAAACTCCTAAGACTCAAGCAATTTGCATGCCTCAGTCTCCCGTGTAACTGAGACTACAGGTGCCCACCAGGGTATCTGGCTAATTTTTAAAAAATTTCTGTAGTAATGAGGTCTCACTATGTTGCTGAAGCTGGTCTTGAACTCCTGGCATCAAGCAGTCCTGCCTCTTCAATTTCCCAGAGCATTGGGATTGGAGGCCTGAGCCACCACCTAGTTCTTGCATGACAATTAAATATTATGGTAAATTTGACGCTTGAAGTCAATATTCAAGTTGGCTTCTTTGGGGCATTTGGCAGGATGCAGTGTATGTTTCACAGTTCTGCAACTGACTTTCTAAAACTGTAGAATCACAGAACTCTTGTGGCCTTAGAAGTGTTACCTGGATGGCAGGGTGTTTGAGATGTACTTTGAAATCATTTTTTAAAAAATGGATATGATGAAACAACATTAGCAAACTGTTGATCAAAACGTAGGTAATGGAGACCCGAACTAGTGTCACCTATCCGAAGCAAGTGATGGCTAAACAGGATGGTCTCTTTTTCTCTCTTTTAAAAACTGGGTCATTATTCTATAGTCTACAACTTTTTCAATTTGTTTTGATGTTAGTTCCTTCGGGGCCCATCCTCTTCTTGTAGCTACCTAAACTTTTTCTGTAATTTTGTCTAGTGTCCCGTGGTTGTCACCAATACCTCTTTATGCCCTCCCCTCACAATCAGCTAAATCCTGGTTAGCCTTTTCTCTTTCATGTGTTGTTTCCTCCAGCACCACGGAGGTCTTCCATGTAACTGACACAGTTTAGAGGTCGGAACAGGATCCCTGGTTCCATACAGGCTCTATATAGTCCTGAGCAACCTCAGTGCTTACAAATATTTTGAAGAGGCCTTTCATCTCTGCTTTTAAATGTAGCAGCAGGTACCCGGTGAACTCTGAACTCAGAAGCTTCTCCAAGCTTGTGAGAGGCTGGCCTTCCCTGCCTGGGTAGAGGTCTTTGTGTTTGGCTTTAATTAAGCCACCTTTCTGGCTTATCAGTCACTCTGACACCATGCTCTATTTTAAGAGGTGTAAATAAGTCTACCCAACCTGTGTTCCCTTCATATCGAGGTCACTGATACTTGATAGCTGTGACCTCTTCGAGCTGCAGGGCGGATGTGGACTCCCTGAGAACAAGGGCTGTGTCTTGCTCTTCCTGGTCTCCACTCAGGCCTAGAGGCTCCACTGACTGAGCAGAGCCCGGTGAGGACCTCCTGCGACCAGCTGTTTCTCAGCCTGCTGTCAGGAGGGAGCAGTCCCTGGCAGCTGCCTCCTGGCACTGTTGCTCCCTGTCACCTGCTGCTCCTGCTGGACCGCCTCCCTGCCTCCAGGCTCCAAGCTGGCTGGCTTTTATGTTGGTGTTTCCCTACCCCCACCTGTCCTTGCCTGTTCAGACATGGCCTGGTTCCACCTTCAGCTGTCTGGACAGCCTTCCCTCTGGTCTCTGTGTTTTTTCTCTGTAGTGTTTTCTCCCTCTTCTGGGTGCTGGGGCATTAGACCTCCACCAGTTACTTCTCCCATGGTTATCACAGTCTGACTCCTGCAGGTGTATTTGTCTGCACTGCTATACTAAACTTGCTGAGGGTAGAGAAAAGATTGTAAATGCTGTGGTGACCACCTTCTGTTTACAAGGACTAAGGGGAGTTTTTATCCCCCTGCAGTTGTCAGAGTATTGCTCATGTCTTTTCAAAGAGACACTCATGTGGAAGTTGCTAACGTGGTTGGTAGCCAACCCAGGGCCTAGCACAGGTGGATGGAGAGGGCTTAGATATTTATTTGCAGGGAGGGAGGGGACTTGATGTCTATCTGTTGTTCTGTTAAAAGGACAGGTTGTGACTCTAAATCCTTTGTGGAGCAGGTGGGAGAAATACATAAATACAAGAGGAAATTAACTGACCAACCCATCTATAGAGTCTTTATCTTGACAAATTAAAAAAAAAATACTGCTCTGGTTATCTGGCAAATTTCATATCACATGAATTTTAACCACAATAAAAAATTTGGAAGAAAATACAGCAAAGTATCATATAAATAATAATAATAATAATGAACAGCATTAGGTTCGCCACACAGAATTGATGGTTTTTACACCTTGGTTATTTTCTTCATGTGTCTCTGTAACCTGGAGTTTGTGCTGGCGGGTGGGACTCTGGCTTTTTAGCCTTAGGTTCTAGGACTGCCTGACCATCTTTGGCCTTTCCTTCGTAGTTTGGGGTTTGTGATGGAAGAGAATGTAGCTATCCTCAGTTTCTCTCTTTCTTTATCTGCTTGGAAGCCCAAACTGTAGAGGAGCTGGCACAGGATTTTGCGACTTGTTACACAGGCACAGCAGTAGCTGGATGTGATCTTTTGGGGGGGGACAGGACAGAGTCTCACTATGTCACCCTCAGGAGAGTGCCGTGGCATCACAGCTCTCAGCAACCTCTAACTCTTGGGCTTAAGCGATTCTCTTGCCTCAGCCTCCCAAGTAGTGGGACTACAGGCACTCGCCACAATGCCCGGCTATTTTTGTTGTTGTTTAGCAGGCCCTGACTGGGTCTGAACCCTCCTGCCTCGGTGTATGTGGCTGGCACCGTAACCACTGAGCTATCGGCTCTGAGCCTGGATGTGATCTTTCTGCATCTGAGCCTAAGATTCTTTCTGTGTTTCTGACCTGTTTATTTCCACAGTCACTATGGGAAGATGGGAACATGCTGGCTTTGTACAGAGCACCTGAGAAGACTCCAGGACTTAAGTGCCTTGTTTGTGTGCAGTTTTCTGAACAAACAAACCCTGTTCCCTGCCTCGAGGTCCTCAGTGAGGAAGAGTGCCTATAGCGTGGGTCCAGCTCTGGCCCTTGTGAGAGAACATCTGCTACTCTATCCGGTTAAGGTCCCCCTTCTCCAGGGGACGACGTCTTGCTTCGGGACTTACTTTTTGCTTCATTCTAGTCCAGTAAGATGGAGAATCAGTTCCAGATTATTCTGGTGGTGAAAGGCATGCTTTTTCCTTCTTTAGCTATTATCATAACAGGCTCTGCTTGCCTTTGTTTTCAACATGCAGTCGTAGGGACATAATTAGTACTCTTTGAGGGCTGAATGTCAGCTGAAATATGTGCCTTGTTGAATCCAGGTTAGTCCCCCAAAGCCCTCCTGTCTTTCTCTTTGCAGAAGGGTTGGGTCACTCACCAGCACATCTTTGTGCCTCCGTGGCTGTCTGTCGGTCTCAGCCTGCTGCCTTGTCTAGCTCTTATCGTTAACTTTCCTGCCTTGTCAGGATACATCTGCAAAATCACTTACCCGTGGTCAGTCCAAAATGGAAGACAAATGGAATCATCTTGCTTCTCTTAGGAGTTTTTGATTGGAAACTTACCCTCTGAAATATCCACCATTGGAATTTAACCTTCTCTTTCCCACGCAGAGGCTTTGACATGACCGAGATGTCTTCTCAGGCATGTCCTAACTATATCCTCATTTTCCCAGGTAGACATACAGGACAGGCCATTGTGTGTGAAGAGACGCAGGAGGAGAGCTCTAAGCACGTGTGTGTGTGTGTGTATACACGCGTGTGCACGCACACACACGTTCTGGAGACAGTGGGCAGCATTCCTTACGGCAGGATGCCACCCACCCCGCTCTCAATGTTTTCTGGACCCTTTTCCTTTCTAGAGTCCTCACTTGGCCCTTAGCTCTTGTGCTAGAAGCAGCCTGGTCTGTTTCTCTAGTTTAGAGGATCCTTCTTGCTGTCATAGGAAACTCACAGAAGTTGGTGGCCAGCCCTGACATGGGGCACTTAGAGTTGACAGGATTCTCAGGATGACATTATACGTAAGTAAAACAATCTGAGAAAAGAAAAACATCGTGAGACTAGGGGCAAGAGGATACTCTTACGCAGCCTTTAAATCTGGGGCTTGCAGCCCTTTTTTTTTTTTACCCCAAAACACTTACGAGTACCCTTTACTCCTTTTGGCACACTGACTCACCACAACTTCTTGGGGGCAGAAGAAGAATACTGAAGTTTGAAAATGTTTCAACTACCCTCTGACTTTTTGGAAGTCACCGTGCTATAAATATGTCCCCTAGTGGGGGCTTGCAGCAGGGACAGGGTCAAATCACAGAGGGTCGCTCAAGACTCAACAGGTGTTCCTGAAGCACCTTGGACTGGGCAGTAACTTAAGCACCCAGGACATATGGAGATGGATTGCACAAGGCCCTGGGCCTGGGGGGCAGAGGGAGAAGCATCTACACAGGTGCTAAGTCCCACCTAGCATTAGTATAAAATAGGAGGTGTTAAGTGCCACACTCAGGGTAGAACAGGGCCTGGGAGGAGCTTGGTAGTTGAAGGGGGCAGTGAGGAGGGATGCAGCGGGGTCAGAGGGAAGACTTTATTGAGGCTGGGGGTGGGGTAGGAAGGGCAGAGTGCCCAGAGAATCAGGGACTTGAGGTAGTGGGCACTGGGGTGCCTGCCTCCCTGTATGCTGAGGCAGGGGGCCAGCAGGGTAACCCACCCGGTCCATGGAACCTTCTTGCACATGAACCCTCTCCAGGCCTGGAAGTCCCTGGAGGGTTGGGTTGATAGCTCACAAACCTCTTTCCTGTCTCACCCTTCACTGTTCATTTTCTCAGGCTCAGAATTACTTCTCTTTTCCATTTGTATCCATTTAGTTACCAATTTCTGGCTTTTCTAAAATGATTCTTTAAAGTTTCTTTATTGTGGTAAAATGTATATAACATGAAATTTATCATTTTAACCATTTTAAAGTGTGCAGTTGCACAGCGGCATTAAGTACGTTTATAGCATTGTATAACGATTGCTGCTACGTAGGTCCAGAATTTTTCTCTTTTTTTTTCTTTTTTTTTTGTATGACAGAGTCTCACTTTGTTGCCCTTGGTAGAGGGCTGTGGTGTCATAGCTCACAGCAACCTCCAGCTCTTGGGCTTAAGCAATTCTCTTATCTCAGCTTCCCAGGTAGCTGGGACTCCAGGCGCCCGCTACAACGCCCAGCTTTTGTTGTTGTTGCAGCAGTTGTCATTGCTTTTTTTTCTTTTTTTTTTAGATTATAAATTTTATAATTATGGTAAATGGCAATTTGAACAAGTTGGAATAATAAATGGTTAATAAAAGTGCCAACAAAAAATGCTGACAATATATAAATTCTATGTAACAAAAAGAAATTACGAATATCTCAATTTCACCTTTGAAATAAGGATGTTAGGAAAGCATACTAAGTATGTAAAAATGTCTATTTTTTTTTTTAATCTCTCTCCACCCAATCCCCCCTCCCCTCCCCTCTGTCATTGCTGTTTTAGCTGGCCAGGGCTGGGTTCAAACCCGCCACCCTCAGCATATGGGGCCATGGCCCTACTCCCCTGCACCACAGGCACCACCCCTAGGTCCAGAATTTTTCATCGTCCCACACTGACACTCTGCTCCTCTTAAGCAATAGCACTCATTCCTCCTTGCCCCTGTTAGCCTCTGTTCTACTTTCTGTTTGTATGAATTTGCTGATTCTGGGTATACCAAATTCATGTAGCATTTGTCCTTTTATGCCTAGCTTATTTCACTTGTCATTTTCGCAAGGCTCACCCATGTCATGGCATGTATTCAAATTTCCTTCTTTTTAAAGGTTGAATAATATTTTGTTTCCTGTATGTACCACATCTGGTTCATCCCTTCACCTGTTTGGACATCTGGGGTCAGACCCTGGCTGTGTGAAGCATGGCGTAGCGTGGCTTGTCATCATCAGCTTCACCTACCACTTCTGTCTAGGTTGGACTCACCCGCCACTTGCTGGAGGGTAGCACTTGTCACAGGCACCCTGGGCTCTGTCCCTTGTGCTGTACAGGGCAAGGGCAGACCATCTGAGTCCTGTGCAGTCTCCTGATCTTTGCATGGATGGCAATAACAGCCCCGCCCAGTAGGGCCTATCCTGACCACATTTAGTCACGTGTGTACTTGTTTAGCACAGTGCCAGCCCATGGTGAGTGCTCAACACACAGTGGCTCCACAGACGTCACAGCTGGACTGACTGCCCTCAGCACCTTCCTTCCCCTCTCCTATCCCGTTTAACTCTGTCATCTGTTCTAGATAAATTAAAAAATGTGAGCGCTGGGTGTGTGGTGGGCTGCTTCCACCAGTAGTAGTCTAGTTTCTGTCCCTACAGCGTGAAGTACAGCACGTTTCCTAAATGACACTTGTGCGAGGACCAGCTCAACCGTGCCTTCTTTCTGAGGTCATCGTGTTTCCTTTCATAATTTCTCTTGCACTTCCTGCTCCCTTGTTATACAGTTTTGTGCATGTATTTGTGTGTGTATTTCACCTCCAAGCCACACAAACAGGGTATGCTAATGTTTCTCAGCTTGTACCCCCACCTGAAAGTGCAGCAATTCCTATGCCCCAAAGTAAGAGGAGTGTTTCCCCCAAACTTTCTCTCTCCTTCCAGTTAAAGCCTTGCCCGGGCTCTCCTAGCATGGGGCACTCTCTCAGCCACTGGATTTGGAGCAAAACCAGGTAGAAAAGGCACTTTGTCCCGAAACCATGTCTGCCAGTCCTGGTCTTGGGTCTCCGTAAAGGTCAACTGAGTGAATTTGACCTTTTCTGAGGCAATGAAATTTAATACCAGCTAGGTAATTATTTCTTGGGGGTTGACCTTACAAAGGCAAGCATTGGTTACTATTGTAAAAAGCTTTTAAAAATCAGTTTAAAAAGCAGTGAAAGATGAGGTTTAGTTATATGAACCTAGACTCATAGGACATTTTTTCCTATCCTAATACTCAAAAGTGTTCTTGTGACTAAACAGAATTTTTTCACTTGGAGTACCTGTGTGATTTCAAGAAACACTTCAACTTGAACAATTTAATGGAAGAGAAAAACGTGACGATATGCCACAGAAATGGCCTTAGAAATGTCTAAGACCCTGTTTGAAGATGCACATTCAAACAGTTTGAATAAAATTTTAATGACATGTGAATTTAAAATAGTATTTACAAAGTAACCTGTCATGTAACCTAAATGTATATGAAGTTTAATGAATACAGAAACTTAAGCGATTCTCTTGCCTCAGTCTTCCAAGTAGCTGGGTCTACAGGCTATTTTTTTTTGTTGTAGTTGTCATTGTTGTTTAGCAGGCTTGGGCCAGATTCAAACCCGTCAGCCCTGGTGTATGTGGCTGGCACCCTAACCACTGAACCACTGAGTTATGGGTGCTGAGCCTAACCATTTCATTATATCCTAAAAATTTATCTGTTCAGTTGGACACATTATGTTTGGGATCTTGTTAGTGGGGGGGCAGGCTGCATATATGATAGTTGCGACCTCTGTCCAGTATGAATGGGTAAAGTATGCCCCCACAGTTAGTGATTAAAGAGTAGTATAACTTTATACTTGCTTTTCAAAGCTTTTTGTCTTACTCTTTCTCTGATAACTTCCTGGGGGAGGGTCAGGGAGTGGTTTAAGTTTCGAAGCATTCAAGTTGAATATTTATTTTTTTTCAGTTTTTGGCCGGGGCCGGGTTTGAAGCCCCCACCTCCAGTATAAGAGGCCATGCCCTACTCCTTGAGCCACAGGTGCCACCCTTCGAGTTGAATATTTAATAAGTGAAGCTTATAAAAGTGAAGCATCTCTGATTTGTTTCCCTTTTTAAAAGTCTTAGAAATTGAACTGGTAACTCATAAGATCACTCTAATGAAAATTAAGTGGGTTTAAGGTTTATTGTAGTTGGGAAGAAAAGCCCCAGGGCAGTGGATGGGAATAATTAGTTCCCTGTGGAACCACTTCCTTATTTGTGCATATGAAATCCCACAGTTGCCCACATGGTCCTTGCCCTTCTTGTGCTCAGAGAGAAGAGATGAGCTGAGGGCAGTGACTACAGACAGGGATCCCTTGAGCTCAGGAGTTCAAGACCAGCCTGAGCAAGAGCGAGACATCGTCTCTACTAAAAATAGAAGAGAATCTCACTAATTAGGAGATTCTGGCACCTCTTTGGAGCTTCTATACCTCCCTCTCTCCAGGGATTGCTCTTTTGGTTCATGAGGCGATGGCTTAAGCAAATCTAGCTTTAGGTAATTTGCCAGCCAGGGTTAAGGAGCATGAATCCAATGGTTTTGGAGTGGCAAATTGAAAGAACAGCAAATGGTCTGTCTGCTGCTCTCTTGTTCTGCCCTGAGCCCGAGCTCTGCCCAGCTAGTAGAGGACAAAGGGGGAGCTTTCAGCCTCCTGTAAATAGCCTATTGTGCAGGGGGAGGAGGTGGGGCATGGAATGGCAGCATCTTGCCAGCTTGGCTTGCTGCATTGAGGAAAGATGTCAGGATTTCTTAATTTGCTGCTGCCAGGGCACGGGTGCTATTTATGTGGGTTTGTTTGAGGGCTACATTCCTAGTGAGTATTCTATCAAACTGTTGTTATTCATCTTGGTAAAACTTGAGGAACTCAGAAGGAGAGAAATTCATATAGTATTTGTCCTTTTATGTATGTTTATGAAATCCAGATTATCCGTTTTTTGATTAATAGATGGCGTGAAGAGAATAATATGCTAAGGTAAGTAAAAGCTTGCAGAATTATAAGAGATATGTGTCTGTGTCCTTAGAGAATGATGCCCTTGTGAACCAGAACCTCTGGCCCTAAACTACTTTTTTCACAGTATAAACAAAGTTGTAAGGGGTGAACCTTTGTGTACAGTGGGCCTTGACCCTACCTGTTCAGAGGGCAGAGTGGGGGGATAGATGCTAGTGTTCATGCGAGCCATTGAGAGGTTAGATGGATTTGGGGGGCTCCTTAGACACCTGGCCTTAGGGTTCCTATCCTGGGTCAGGCTAATGGGGACTTCTGAGTCCCAGGTAAAGATGATGTGTATTCTCAGGGAAGAGGGTCAATGGCTTGGCACAGTTAAGAATCGTTTGTGTGAGGCTGGGCACGATGGCTCATACCTGTACGCCCAGCATTCTTGGAGGCTAAGGCCGGAGGATCACTTGAGCTCAGGAGTTCAAGACCAGCCTGATCAAGGGCAAGACCTTGTCTCTACTAAAAATGGGAAAAGTAGCCGAGCATTGTGGTGGGCACCTGTAGTCCCATCTACTCAGGAGGCTGGCCTGGAGGATGGCCCAAGGGTTTGAGGTTGCTGTGAGGTATGATGACACCATGGTACTCTAGCCTGGATAACAAAGTAAGACTTTGTCTGAAAAAAAAATAAAATAAAAAGGAATCATTCATGTAGACCAGATTTAGAGTCAGGGTGGCATCCCGTTCAGGACAAACATGGGGACTTCTTCCTTGGGGAAACCTGCCGTGTTTCTAGCAGTGGTTTCCTTGTCCTCATTTTGCTGTTGAGATTTCAGATAAGACACAGGATGTGAAAGCTTTTCCAAAACACTACATCAATGCTAATTGGGTTTCTGTCTATTCTAGCTAAAGATTGGGTAGCCAGGTATTGGGATTTCTGTTTTCGGACATGCAAACCATTTTCTCCTTCCCTGACCTGCTCCCTCCATTTCTGCCTAGTTCTATTCAAAGGCATTTTCTGTGCTGGTTCCTTATCCTGGGCACATGCCAGATGTCTGGCTGTTGTCAATATCCACTGTCCTCTTGTTGTGCTTTTTAGACTCTAGCTTTATAGGACATTACAAAACCCCAGCTGAGCAAACCCACTTTCTGGAATCATGAGGAGGAAAGGTGCAGTGGAGTAGCTGTAGAGGAAGGAGAATTGAGAAACTCTGGGTCTTACACTTTTCAGTGAATTGAATCATGGCTGTAGCAAACAACAGCCTAGCTTATCTGCTTGTGCTATGAACTTCCTTAGGTGGTGATGTGGAAATTAAATTTTGAAAGAGTTAAAAAAAAAAAATTCCAACTAGAATGGTATTGGAGTTTTAACCATTTGTTAGCAGGTATGTGAGTCTTACTACTTAGAGACCTGTTCGGGTTGAATCTGCTGTTTATTCACACACAGCATTCAAAGACTATTGAGTCTGATTCTTTTCTTGAATTTAGGTTTGCCTCCATTTTTGAATACTTCAAGTACCTTTTCCTTAGTGGCAGTTAAGTAGGAGGGAAAAGATTTATAATGCTGTCAGTTTCATGTTTAAGAGCTGTTCTTCACGTGGATCTAAATAAGATGCTGTCTTATTTCTTTATGCATAGACTCATTTTTCCATGTACCGCATTAACCAATTTGCTCAGGGAAGTTGTTTTTTGACTTGTTACTTGGTTGCCAGCTAAGAGATATGAATTAAACTACTGTAGTTTATTATTATCATCCACTAAATGGAGGAATTTAGCTAGATTTAATTCCTTAACATTATAGATTAGTATTCTAGTAAAATATTCTTGCATCTGTGCTACTAAATCTATAATCTGAAGTTTAAAAAAAAATCTCTTTCCTTGGCTTACTAAACTTTCTTAGAATGATACAGTCTATAGCTAGGCTACTTCTGATGCTTAAAATAGACAAATTAATCACCTCTATGTGACTGTGTTTGTATGCAGAGGAATTACTTCATGTTCTCACTCAGGGATGTGAATCTGTTGAACAGTCCCTGTAAATTGAACTGGTCTAGGTCTTAGGAAAATGACTTCAGGGACCTTGGGAAGAGAAGAAAGAAAGGTCTGGGAGTTGTTTAGGGGCAGGAGATCCCTGCTCCAACTCCAGGTGCTGCCGGATAATGAGGACAACTAGAAGGTAGAAGGGTTTGCAGGCAAGGCAAGCTTATACATTTTATTGGTAAGGTCACTTTGCATTTATACATTTACAGTACTGTCCGTGAAATTTGACCACTCAGGGCCGATTGGACCCTGCACACAATTTGACTACTTACCCTGTTCTGAAAGGACTTCTCTGATGCCTCACAGATGCTGCTTGTGCAGTTTGGCATCTGCCCCACTAGGTGGCCTGGACTCTGTCATCAGCACTGTCTTCCCAGTGTCCCTTAGGGTCCCTGGCACACGCTGGGTGCTCCCACATGTGAACTGAGGGGAGTAGCTTGATCCCTCTGAACCCAGCTAGCTAGACTAAATCTGCTGCCACTCTCCATGATCCATTTCTTTCTTGGTATCTCTTAGGTTGGTGAGACACTGCTTAACATCTGATCTTTCATTTCAGTGGTTTAAAAAAATATGCCCATTGTCTCTTCTTACTGGGAAGCTGAGCAGAAAGAAAACAGTGTCTGTTTTCAGAACTAGCCCAGGCAGCGACACTCACGGACGCTTGTCCCTGCCCATGGGTGGTGCAGTGGGGTGACTTTGCTCCTGGCTCGCCATTGGCCCATCCTCCACCTTCTGCTCTCCTGAGAATGGAGTATGGATTCTGTCTGCTAGTTACCTTTAGCCCAGTGGGCAGCAGCGTGGGCCTCACATGTGACTCATGCCCTGGGAGACCTTGGCAGGCTGGGGAAGCACCGGCTGAGCCCTTCTAACCCCTCCCCGCCCCCACTCTCACCACTCTTTTCTGTTTCTGCAGTGGTGTGTCACCCCACAGTCAGCTGTTGGTGGCACAGATGGTGAGTGGTTTTGCAAGTGCTGGTGCTTTCTTTCCAGAATATGTCCTAAAGATGTTTGCTTATCAGTTCTTTCTTCGCTGTCATATTAAACCCTGTAGTTTTGTGTGTGTGTGTGTTCACTTATGCAGAGCCATTGAGGCAGACTGATCGCGGTGAGCAAATGCATTACTTTCTTCTTGTAGTGTTGGTGACTAATAAAACAGCTTGATGTTCTGCTGCTCTGTGAAAGACTAATAGCATAGATTTAAACCTAAACAGGGGATTTCTATATTTGAGAAAAGAAAATTGGCTGGGCTCAGTAGCTCACACCTGTAATGCCAGCACTCTGGGAGGCCAAGTTGGGTTGCTTGAGCTCAGGAGTTTGAGAGGAGCCTGAGCAAGAGTGAGACCCCATCTCTAAAAAATAGGTGGACATTGTGACGGACACCTGTAGTCTCAGCTACTTGGCAGGCTGAGGCAAGAGGTCTGCTTGTGCCCAAGAGTTTGAGGTTGCTGTGAGTTATACCACCTTGGCACTCTACTGAGGGCAACAAAGTGAGACTCTGTCTCTCAAAAAGGCAAAGAAAAACAAAATTATTTTCAATTTTGTCACTTAGACTTAAAAAGAATATTATAGTAACTCATTGACAAATGCCATCTCAACTTATATTAAAAAATGTTAATACTTGTTGCATTGCCAGGGAATTTTTGAGAAAAGCCTTTCAGATCATTTACTAGTATTATTTCCTTCCCTTTACTGCCAAACCTTTGAGCAGTTAATAATTTTCTAATTACAATTATTCTTGTTTATTACCTATACTGTACATTTATTTTTTATACTAATCTACTTAAGAAATAATAGGTAAAATCTATTTGGGGCTTTGATACGTATGTATCAGGTTGTTCATCTGATTTTTTCGGAGTGTTTTGGCTTCTTATTTTTGTTTGCAAGCTGCCTGTAGCAAGCATCATTTTTTTATTACTGGA
This sequence comes from Arctocebus calabarensis, assembly GCA_963573935.1. NCBI lineage: Eukaryota > Metazoa > Chordata > Mammalia > Primates > Lorisidae > Arctocebus > Arctocebus calabarensis. The sequence goes on from CAUYON010085126.1 coordinate 13,102, forward strand.
TCTCTCACTATTCTATACTCAAGGTTAATCACAGATCATTGGCAGAGTAAAGAAATAAAAAAAATCTAACATTTTTTGAGCACTTTCTGGTGTGTGGCATCAACCTAACCTTGTTATGTGAATCATTTAGCAGTGTTAAAAGCCCCATGAGATAGGTTCTATTTTCGTCTTCATTTACAGATGAGGAAACTGACACACAGAGAGGAGAAGTAATTTGACCAAAATCATACAGTTTATAAGCCAGGGAGGCAGACTTTAGGTCTAGACTCTAATGCTATTCTTCCTTTAAGTCCTTCTGTAGACATCTGATGGACTAGTTTATGCTCACCAATTTATTTGTTTCTTTTCACTGTAACATCTTGGGGAATAAAAAATAAGCTGATCTTATCAAAATAGCCAAAGCCAGGTGTCCCAGCATTTATGTCGCCACATTTCTGGTATGAAGAGTACAGGAAGGTGAAATTTAGATTGGTCTGTTTAACCAGTTTGGGGACTTGTCCTGAGATCTGTTGGAAGAAGTAGACACTGATGGCATTCAGGTGGTTTGGGCTTGTTCCTCTTCACTCATCTCGTCATTAGCCTTGATAATGAGAGTTGAATGTTATTTGATTAGGCAGAAGAGAACAGAGATGTAATATCAGAGAGGAAAATAGAAACTTATAGCTACTTCTTTGAGCATTTGAGGGGAAGAATTCTTTGTGGATAAAATCTTTTTAATGTGGTTAATGAAAGAAATAATTTTAAAAAAAGAGATAATGGAGAAATCAAATGAAAGTGAATTCCTGAAATGTTTTTAGAAAAATGACATTTGACAGCAGGGAATAGGCCTGGAGCATTAGACTGTGGGTTTAATGCCCAGAACGGTCAGCCACTGGGAATTCTGGAGACAAGTCCTGCCTCCCTGGAATAAAATGACATTTTTCTCTTCCAACAGAATTCAGCTTAGAAAACCACCAACACAGGACAATGCAAGCCCACGAGTTGTTCCGGTATTTTCGAATGCCAGAGCTGGTTGACTTCCGACAATACATGCGCACTCTTCCAACCAACACGCTCATGGGCTTTGGGGCTTTTGCAGCCCTCACCACTTTCTGGTACGCCACGAGACCCAAAGCCCTGAAGCCGCCTTGTGACCTGTCCATGCAGTCGGTGGAAGTGGCGGTAAGTGAGGGGCCAACCTGCCTCCTGAGTTTTCTCTGCACTCCCCCAGATGAGGGAAGCCCCGGGACATAGTATTGATCAAGATCATGATCACAGTGAAATATCTGTGCTACTTTATACACGGAAATATACTAAACAAAGAAGTTGATGATAATGAGCAGAGGTTGAGGCCAAAATATGGAGCACAGGACAGATGGGGTGGTGTCGGCTGTGCGGTCTACCCACCTTCTCACAGATCATTCCAGAAACCACATTGAGCTTCTACCCTGTGCTGGGCTTTCTGGTGTGCTCAGGGGATTCTAAGACAACACAGAGTCCCTCTTCTCACCAGGGTTCTATTCCAGCAGGGATGAGAGTTATTGAACATAGCAGGAACTTGGACATGTCCCCTCTTGAAAGGGACCTAGGGATTTCAAGCAGAATAAAGCTAGGTCGAAAAGAAACTTGGCAGAGTGACATGGCAGCAGAATTTAGGGCAGGCCATGAAGGAATGAGGACATTCCAGAGGTGCCTCTGGTTGACTTGCTGGGCAGTGAATGGAAGCCAGTTTTGTGGTTTGTGTATACTTGTTTTTGTTTCACTTTCACGAGGGTTGTCCAAGACTTCTGATTTTCACTTGTCTTAGCCTTTCTCTGAGGTTGAAAGGATGACTGATTGGACCCCTTTTGGGGGTAGACCTTGGTGGTTTTGAAGTACAAGAGCATGGTTGCCAAAAGTGACCAGGGAGAGGAGAGATGGGACCTAGGTGGAACAGCCTTCTGACCTGAGACCAGGCAGCTGTGGGCAAGTTCACCAGGAGTTTCCGACCTTGAGATCGTCTGGAAGACAGGAGTGATGGAAGTACTTCCCTCGTTCAGCATGGCTAAGAGGACTGTAGAGCTCTGCGCGTCTGCCTGACCCGTATGAATGTTCAGGAAATGTTAGTTTTCTTCTTCCTCAAAGGTCTCCTCTTAACCCTCACATTTTATTCGTGAGAAAACTGAGTTCAAAGAAATGAAATCTTATTATAGAGTGAGTGGAAGATCTAGAACTCTGTTACGCTACCTTCATTATTGGGGTTGGAAGTTTGTACCAGAAGGAAAGATTAGATCTGTCCAGGGCAGTGTGAAGACTCCGTGCCCAGGGCCCTTGCACCCACAAGCAGCTCTTCTGAAAAAGGACCATGGGCACAAGAGGCTGAAGACAGTGATGGAAACGGAAAGAGCAGAAGGGAAACAGAGTGTAGAGTCTGTACACAGGCTGCATGTAGAACTAGACTCTGCCAAGAGTCGGGTGGGGCTACGGACTAGTGGGGAGGGGGCACAGGGCTATGGCAACATGAGGGATTCTGTCCTTCTTGTGTCCTCTGCATTGGACCCGGTTGGACCTAGAAGGGGTCAGAGCAGAACTTGGTGCTGGTGGGCTTACAGACCCTCCCATCAAGTTGGGGCGATTTCGGCCCCAAACCATCATGCAGTATAGGTGAGAACCATGGCGGCTGCTGGAGGAGGTGGGAAGAACGCTGAGCTCCGCACGTCATGGGGAGTTGACTGGCTTGTCGAGTTAGTTCAGGGAAGATTTTTGACAACCGTAACTAGATTATGAAGTACTTAAATGGAAGCTCATGTTTTTGTTGTTTGTTTTTAAGTATTAGAGAAGGGAGTAAATTGTAGCATGCAAAAATTTCTTTATGCCTCCAAGTCCTTAGCCTCTCTAAGACTTAATTCTAAGAATATCAGAACTTAGATTAAAATTTACTTCTGGTGACTAAACCAGTTAGTCTGTCAGATTCACTGTTCAGACTTGTTACCAGACCTTGGTTCTAGCGTGGATTTATATCTTTTCATGTGCAGAACCAGTTTCTTGGTTACAATGGTCTTGTTTCCACATTGGATGACTAAATTCCACACCGCATAATCTCTGGCCTTCAGGTCCCATGCGACCCTTTCGTGTGAACGGTTGAAAGTTAGACATCCACACATATGTGGTTAGGGACTTGCTTTAGCACTTTAATCCTGTGCTTCAGAAAGTCTGCTATGGAGGGTAAGATGCTTTAGGTTTAATTCTCCACAAGTCACAGAGAATAGTTATCAGGTATGTGTTCATTCAGCGAGGACTCAAGCTATCGCTACCTGATGTGCACAGTACCGGGGCTGCCTCACGGAGCTTACAGGGCAGTGGGAAGCACTGCTCTGGGCTCTTCTCGATCTTGGCAGAGGGTGAGAGTCATCCCCAAACTATGAGTGATGCAAGCGACTTGTTTTCATGCTGTAAAACTGCAACAGTGAGTTCATTCTCAGATAAGAACTTGAAAGCAGCAGAACTAAACGTAGCCTGTCCAGGCTGCGGCAGTAATGCTCCATGAACAGCATTGTTTTAAGATTCAAAGTTGTGGTCTACCAGAGGCTCGCACTGGCAAATTAGACTTTCCAGCTCACGTGCACCTCAGTAAGCATTCTTTGTCCCGATGTAGAGGGCATGTTTGGAGCGTAGTACCAAGGGATTTTCCTGTGTGGCTAGTGGATTCTCTCATTTCCCCATGTTCACGCTTCACACATATGTGCATGTAAAGGCCCACTTGCACACTGGCATAAGCAATTTTTGCAGGACAGAAGAGTGGGCCTTTGATTCATAAGATGCTATGAAGACTCACACCTGGCTTGGGGAGGAAAAGCAGGTGTGCCCATCAGGGTGATCTGGGGGACACAGAGTGGTGATGCCCTTCTACACCAGAAGGGCAGGACCCGCTGTGAGTGGAGAGCTATTGTGTTGGCAGGATCCAGTACTGCTGTGAGACAGATGATTAGGGATAATTCTGAGTGGAAGCTGCTAGGAAGGACAGGTAGGGAGGATATTGCTCTTCCTAACACCAGCCGGGTGGGCTGCAGGAGTGTGCACGCCTCCTGTACAAGTTGACCAATGGATTTGAACCAGGAGGGAGGTAGTAGGTGAACACTGAGAGAAAGGGGGCAATGTCAGGAAATGTTAGTAGCATCTGGTGTACCTGCAGTCATTTGTAAATATGGTATAGTAGTATTGTTTCTGTAGTTATTTGTAAATATAATTCCAGTTCTCATCTCTGGGAAGCTGCAGAACAGTGTAGTTACCAGGTACGTATTCCACTGCCAGTGCTGGTGAGACGTGGGGAGAATCTCTGGTCTGATCTCTGTCTTCCTGTCAGACATCCATGTGGAAATCTTGACTGTTTTTAGTCATCAACCTTAATTTACTTCCCATCTGGAATTGCAGGCATCCAGTTACCATTCCCCATGGACTATTCTTCCCTGGTCTTGATTTCATAATAGTCGTGAAAGTGATCAAATGAATATGTGAGCCGAGCTTTGCCCTTTTCTTTCTGTCCCTAGCAACTGTGCTGACACGGTGCTCAGAGAATTCTTGAGCATAGTTTTTGAAAAGTGTGCCAGCATTTGATTTCCTTTTCATCACGCAGTTGTGGTATTGGGACTGTGGGATGAGATTTCATTTTGTTTAGAAATGTTAACTCTGACAGCAATGCAGACATCAGCATTTGTTTACCTTTCGGTAATGCTAGCCCCTTTTCTAAAACTTTTAGTGGGCTTCCTAATAACAAACTCTGAAAAACCTTGCTGAGTCACTTTTTCTTACTAAACTCACATTCTAGGGACAACTGAGTTGCTCTTCAAACTGTAATACCTGTCACCGACTTGGAAGCACTTCCTAGGTTGCTGAATGCGGCAACAGGTAACAGGCAGCAGTTGCTGAGTCCAGGGCTCTAGGCCAAAGGGTGCCTGTCACAGAGCCGAAGGCGAGTTTCTGATGTTTGCGCAAGTCAAGGCTACAGAAGTCTTAAATAGCTGTCTTAGGAATTCAAGGAAAGAGAGATTGATTGTTATTTTTTTAAGGAACTATTTACTTCTGGGTGCCCTTTCCCCAGGAGGAAAAAGCCACACAGGTGTATAGGAATACAATAAAGCAGATCTGAAAACGTGATTTCATTTTGTATAATGCCACTTCCCACAGACTTCTTTAAACAAAAACCGATATGTTCACACAAACGACAGAAACACATGCTGTAATATTTATTTAAGTTTAAAAATAGCCTTCCCCAAGCGGAGCCAACTGGTGCCAAATGCAGAATGACAAAGGTGGGCTGTCTGTGTTTCCTGGCAAATCCCTTCTGTCCAGAAGGCCACCAGAGGCTGATGGGCTGGCCAGGGGTGAAGCAGAATGCCTCACGTTTTCCAAATAGCTAGTGTGTGAAACATTCTTATTTTGCTTGAACATGTGTGTTGGACTGGGGAATTTGAGGTGTTATCACTTCCTTTCATGGAGGGGGATGGTGAGATTTTCCCTCCTGCAGTTGGCTGATTTTGCTCTGGTGATGAGATATTCTGCTAAGTGCTGTGTCAGCCTTCTATCCCATCCATCTTAAATAAGCCCTCTGATTGGGATAGATGTGAGCTCTGGAATTTGGATCCTGGAGATCATCTAGAGATGTGAGGATTGGAAGAATCAAAAATACAGCTAGCCGCTGGTGAGCAGGACCCTGTGTCTTCAAAGGTGTGGACAAGTTCGACATGTACTTGCAAACCATAAACAAATGTTGGCATACCTGGAGGTTCCACTGAGCTGAGTTTTATGCTCGCCACATTGTAGAAAGAGGGAGGTGTCCCCTGAGTCTAGTTTCCTCACCTCAAGGGTGGCTGGCCTTCAGCAGGTGCTCTGTAAATAATCACTTACCTTTCATCTTTCTTGCAGGCAGATGTCAAAACCCAGCACTGATTGTCAGGATGGGTCTGCCCTTTCTGTGCAAGTTGACCGGTTAAGTGGCGAGCATGAGTAGTGAGCCTGAGGCCTCATTGTTACCCTGTGACATTTACTGTCAGTGTGCAAGGGGCATCTGTGTATTTTTAAATATCCCGTCTGTTATCATTCAGAAATTATCACAGAGGGGAGTTTGCCTATAAGCTGGCCTTTCAAAGACCTAGTTTAATATAGCAAAGATGTAGTGTTGCCGCATATGGGAATTGATGGCCAGAGAGCCTCTTTTAAAGGTCAGTGGATGGAAAAGTCATTTTGTGTCTGTTTATAGAAAGAAGTAGATGATGCCAATCTGGGTGGACTGAGACACACGTAAAATACTAATGCTGGGAAGAATCCTATTGGCCCCTGGAGTCCACATCCATGGATTGCAAGCATTTGGGGGAAATAGAAATAGATGGTTGCATCTGTACTGAACATGTACAGACCTTTTCATGTGAACTTGTATAGACCTTTTTATTGTCTATTTTCTAGACAATATAGTGTAATGACTACTTATGGCATTTACACTGTATTAGTTATTATAAGTAATCTCAAGGTGATTTAAAGTATAAGGGGGGATGGGAAGGATGTGTAGGTGAAGTGCATATACTATACCATTTTATACCTAGGGCTTGAGTTTCTGTGGATTTTGGCATCTGGAGTGTGGGGGATCTGGACCCACTCCCTCGCAGATATGACAGATGCTGTACACTCTGTAGGGAAGGTAGCACAGTGGGCATGTCACTGCCGTGGCCAGCGGATACCCATTTATGGATTGAGATGGATGAGACCACAATGTATAAACTTGGGCCTTTCTACCACCTAAGACATCCTCAAGGACATGACATGCTTTTGCACTTAAATAGGGGGACAGGGCAAAATAACTGGCCATTCATTGCTCCTACCTGTTAAATACTAACAAGGTTCTGACCTTGGGAACTTGTGCTACATGCTCATGTTCATGGTTTCCCTGCCCTTCCTGTTTCCAAGTGGGAACTTGAACTTGTATTTTCTAATTCAACCCATGTGGGGAGACTGACCTCAGGGGGAACCTTAGCTTGCATAGAGGTTACAGAATGTCCTTGTCACCTCTGATTTGATTGTAATGTGTTTGAGTCACCATCTTTTTTTTAAAACCTGGGAAAACCATGTAACCACATGAAAGAGGTCTATGACAGAAGAAATAAAAGACCCACAGTTTCTTCTGACTCCTACTCCTGTGCCTTTGATTGGGGCTGCTTGCTTAGCTCACCGTTTCCTGAGCACAGCTGAAACCCCCACCTCCACCCCAATCCATAGGTATGTCAGAAGGCCAGAAAGCCAGATTTTTCTTTCTTTTCTTTTTTCTTTTTTTTTTTTTTTTTTTGAGACAGAGTTTCACTATGTCACCCTTGGTAGAGTGCCATGGCGTCACAGCTCACAGCAACCTCAAACTCTTGGGTTTATGCGATTCTCTTGCCTCAGCCTCCCAATTAGCTGGGACTACAGGCGCCCATCACAATGCCCGGCTATTTTTTGTTGGAGTTGTCATTGTTGTTTAGCTGGCTTTGGCCAGGTTCGAACCCACTGCCCTCAGTGTATGTGGCTGATGCCATAACCACTGTGCTATGCACGCCAAGCCAGGTGTTTTTCATTTAAGTAAGCATTCCTAGAAATAGCCACATGTACTTTAATGACCCAGTACTGTGATGAATCCCCTGAAGTGGCTCTGCTCTGTGACATATTTTAGGCTCCAGTTGTGACAACTGTGCTTCCCAGCACTAAGAGTATAGCTCCTTGAGTTTGTGGATATAACTGAGGCCACTAAACACTCACCGTTTAAGTATGGCACTTTTGTTCAAGAAGAATGGTAGCACTTATGCACACCCAAAATGTTAATTCATAGCCAGGCACAGTGGCTCACCTATAATCCCAACACTTTGTGAGGACGAGGTAAGGGGATCACTTGAGGCCAGGAGTTCAAGACCAGCCTGGGCAATAAAATGAAACTTCCATCTCTACAAAAATTAAAATATGAGCCAGGCATGATGGTGTGTGTCTGTAGTCCCAATTACCTTATAGCTACTTGAGAGGCTGAGGTAGGAAGATATTTTGAGCTCAGGAGTTCTAGGTTACTGTGAGCTATGATGATGTCACTGCACTGCAGCCTGAGCAACAGGCCAAACCCTCTCTCCTAAAAGCAAACAGGTTCAGCGCCTTTAGCAGAGTGGTTATGATGTCAGCCACATACATCGAGGGTGGCAGGTTTGAATCCAGCCCAGGTCAGCTAAACAACAATGACAACTGCAACAAAAAATATCTGGGTGTCGTGGCGGGTGCCTAAAGTCCCAGCTACTTGGGAGGCTGAGGCAAGAGAATGGCTTAAGCCCAAGAGTTGGAGGTTGCTGTGAGCTGTGACACCGCACTCTACCCAGGGTGACATAGTGAGACCGTGTCTCAAAAAAACCCCAATAAACAAATGCCAAAAAAAGATTCTTTAGATTGTGCATAGAGCAACATATTTTAAAGCACAAATCTTTATGCTGTGTGCCATTTCCCCATTCTAGTCAACCTGCCCTTAGGAAATTAGAGTGTGCCTTACAAATTAGCAGCTCCTTTTGGCAAGTCTCCTTGAAGGTTTCATTTTCAAGCTTTTGCTAATTATTCCAATTAGAATAATAAGTATCTTATCCTCAGGTTGCATTGTCAACTTGATGGCTTTATTGGGGATGTAATTAACTTCTTTCACTTTGATTTGGCTATTTTGCCTCCTTGCTTCTCAAAGTCCTGAAGATTTCCTTACCGCCAAAAGCTTAAAACTAAAGAATTATTTAACAAAAAGTTTGTTATGAAATGATCCTAGAGCAGTGATAAGAACTAGGAGTTGATCAAGAGAGTAGATCTATGTTGAAGGGATATGTGGTCTCCATGTATCCAAAGCCAAACTTAATCTCTTAGCTCAAGCCTTACCCCAAGTGCCCAGTCTTCTGTTCAAATGGAACTATCTTCTCAGCCCTCCTGCTTTTCTCCTTCCTGGTAGGAATTGGCTTCTTTCTAGCTTCTCCCTGCTGCCTAGGATTCTGGAAGATTTCCTGCTAAAATATTAGCCCATCTTCACCGCTGCCCTGCTGGAGACCTTGATGCCTCTGGGATGGTGCTTCTCAAACTCGAGCATCCCAGAAGGGCTTTTGCAGGCACCCATTGCCGTATTGCACCCTGAGTTTCTGAGTCAGCAGGTCTGAGATAGGGCCCAAGGAGTGCCAGCTGTTTCCCAGACCACCTGCTGAGGAGTTTGGCTCCAGCGAGCCTTGCCCCTTAGATTGCAGGCCTGCGCCTGTCCATTCTGTCCTTTCCTGCACTCTGGTGTTCGACCAATCCCTGGAGTCCCTCTGGGACAAGACTTGGGCCTCTTCGGGACATGCTGTGTTTTATTCACCCGATTCCCATCCACCCCATCTGCAGCTTTGAGAACCTCTGGGCAAAGTGCAGAAAACAGTGTTGCTTTTGTAGAGATACCATTGAAAAATACCACAAATGTGTAGAGAAGGCGCCATCCTAAGCAGAGTGACGTGAGGACCTCCCTGTCGGCACAAAACGGGGGTGGGGCCAGAGGGCAGGTATTTATGGCATTTGGTCCTTCTTCACCATGCACATCTCTTTTCTTTCTTTTTTTTTTTTATTAAATCATAACTGTGTGCAGTTATGGGGTACAGTTTGCTGATTTGATATGCAGTGTGGAATGCTTACATCAAACTGATTCACATAACCATCACTTCACTTTTTTTTTTTTTTTTTTTTTTTTGAGAAAGAGTCTCACTATGTCACCCTCAGTAGAGTGCTAAGGTGTTACAGCTCACAGCAACCTCAAACTCTTGAACTTAAGTAATTTTCTTGCCTCAGCCTCCCGACTAGCTGGGACTACAGGCGCCTGCCACAACGCCCTATTTTATTGTTATTATTGTAGGTCATTGTTGTTTAGCAGGCCCAGGTTGGGTTTGAACCTGCCAGCCTTGGTGCATGTGGCCGGCACCCTAACCGCTAAGCTATGGGCGCCCAGCCCATTTATACTCTTAATAATTTGAAATGCACATCTCTTGTCATTTACTTCTTGTCACTTTCTTAGTTTCTTTTTTCTCTGTCGATTCTGTGCCTCCTCTTTCTCTTTCTACCTTAGCCTTTGTGCCCTGGGTATTTTCAGTTGTGAGTTGAAGAGGCTTCAGAAACTTATTTACTGAAGAGCTCCAAAATTGCTTCTGAATTCCAGGCTGTTTGTTGAAGTAAAGATGAACATTATGCATTATCATTAAGGCATGTCACTGAGTGCATGGGTAATACTCTACATGTTCATATTTTACAGGGAAGTTCTTGTTTAAATAATCCTGGAAGTAGATTCATGGCATCTGCATTTTATAGAAAAGTAAACAGACTCAGAGGTTAAGTAACAATAATACATGATACTAAAGAGAAAAGATTTTTTCATCTTTATGCACATGAAAAATAACTTCTTTGCTTTATATAGTAGCATGTTGTAATAATGTAATGTTAATAATTATCTTTGGAATTATGGCTTTAGGTATTAGAGAGTTTCTGCCAAGATAGAGACGATAATGTTGTAATTAGAAGGTATGATTGGGAGATATTTACTCCAGAAAAATATTTGCAGTTTTAGATCCAAAGTTAAACACACTTTAGCATATTGTAGATATTACAAGAATGTATATAAATATATAAACATGGGAAAGTCTGGAAGAACTTACCAAACTCTTCATATTAGTTGGTCATCTTTAATGTGTATAATACTTCTGTACCACTGAACTATTTTTAAAAACAGTATATAAATATAATTTAAGGCATAGGAGAGGCAAAAAGCCAAAGAACTTGCAGGCAGAGGAGAGGATAGTCCCAGTAAAAACACAAGAGTCCACGAAAACATGTGGCACCTTAGGAAGGTGTCCACGTTAGTCCTTCTCCTGGAGTTGGCCCATTTCCCCAGGAGTGCTGCTTGCTCAGATCCTCAGCTCTTATTATTATTATTTTTTTGAGACAGTCTCACTCATTTGGATAGAGTACCGTCTTAGCTCCTAGCAACCTGAAACTCTTGGGCTCAAGTGATCCTCTTGCCTGAGCCTTCCGGGTAGCTGGGATTACAGGTGCCCACTACCATGCCTGGCTAGTTTTTCTGTTTTTTGTAGAGACAGGGTCTCAGTCTTGCTCAGGTTGGTCTTGAACTCCTAAGCTTAAGTAATCCACCTGCTTAAGCCTCTCAGAGTGCTGGGATTATAGGTGTGAGCCACTGCGCCCAGCCAGACCCTCAGCTCTTTGAGACCTAGCTCCTCCCCCTTCTTGGGAGTCCTTCCAGCTTTTTTTCAGCACACCTCTAGCTAGAAATGATTTCTTCCTCTTTGGGACAGTCCTTTTTTGTGGTAGCAGAAGTTCTCATAGCACAGTACAATTTCCCCAAGAGTTTCCTCACCATTGCAAGTGTAAAGCCCTTTTCTGAAATTAAAAAAAAGTGTGTGTGTGTGTAGTAGGTTCTGACATCATAGTGGTTGAGCTCTAAAGAATGCTTTTGGGGTTCCTGTGAATGTCTGGCCCCCTTGCAGTGTGTCTGTGGCCCCAGAGGGTTCCAGAGCTCTCAGTGGACACTGCTGCCTCTTACAGAGTACTAGCTGCTAGTGCATGAGGCTTGGAGCCACTGTCTGCTCATGGATAGGCGTTCTCCGACGTAGTGTGCGTCCTTACAAAGCCAGCAGATGAAGACAACCTGGAGAAAGGTGCGTAGTGACATCAAATGTGCATCCCTGAAAAGGCTGCAATAGAACTGGTCAGGATCTACCTCTGCGTGTCCGTATGTTTTGTAGCTGCAGGTTTTAGCTATTAGGTGCTATGTGAGCAGCTAAAATTCTTAACAAATTATATTGTAGTTGGTAGGGAGAAAAAACAGTGGAAATCATCCCCAAAAGAACATAGATAACTTTACAGAAGTAAAATCAAATGGCATGTCGTTTCCCCTAGAACTGAGCAGGCTTGGTCCCCTGTGCTCTGGGTGACCCTGGTTTGAGGATATCAGTTTGATCCTCCTCTTGTTCTCCTCGGCCCTGTCTGGCACGACCAGAGCTCGTAGGTCCGTGAGCCTCTTTTATTTTTTTTTAATTCATTTGTTTCCTTTTCCCAGGGCTCCTTCCGACGCTGTGTTGTCTCAGTGCTGTTTCTCTGTAGCCCGTGCTTATTCCCTGGTGAATGAATGATTGATTATATATCAATGATTGATTATAAATACTCACTGAGCAGCTCCTCTACAGGGGTGGGGGAGGCCCTGGAGGAGCAGTGAGGGTATCATGGAGCACATTAGGCTTTTTTAGTTTAATTGAAAACATTTTATGCGTTTATTTTTAATGGACAAATGCAAATTATACACACAGTATTTATGGTGTACAATAGGAGGAATAAGTTTAGGAGATCTGTTATTCATAACAATAGTGACACCATGTTGACTGTAATTGGTGATTATAGTTAATGATAATCATACACTTGGAAATTGCTAGGAGAGGTTAGGTGTTCTCACCAGCACCCAGTGGTGAGCATGAAGGGAGTGGAAATGTGCTTCAGGTGGCCTTAGCTGTTCAGCAGTGTGTGCACATATCCAAGTGCCATGCTGTAGGCTCGTTGTTTTTCATACTTTGCTCTAACATGCTCCCTGTCTATCTTTTCCAATAGGGTGGAGAAGGTGCTCGAAGATCCACGCTGCTCGATAGTGATGAGCCCTTGGTGTACTTCTACGACGATGTCAGAACCTTGTATGAAGGTTTCCAGAGGGGTATACAGGCGTCAAGTAAGCATTTTACTGCATTATATGGTTAATGCTAATTGGCTTTCCCTAAGGAAGAGTGACCTTCATTTCGGAGAGGCACATTTGCTCCTGGTTTTGTCTACTGAGTATTGCTGTACCTCTGTCTCTGCCTATCAGAGCTTATTGGCCCCTCTAGAGATTCCCTGTGGCCAAGGGGGCTCTATGGTAAATGTGTTTCCAGCATGTCCTGTACTTTATGGTGAGTCACATGTACATTAATTAGCTCATGAGGAGCTTGATGTTTCCTGCAGCAAAGAAACCTGTTTAATGGGGCCTAATTCAGCATTTTTCAAGCTTGCTTGACTAGGAAGCCAAAGTTTAAGAAATACTGACATTCCAAGGTCAGTGTTCTGTTAGACACCTTGGAAATGTTGGCTCATGAGGGTACTCTTTTTTTTTTTTTTTTTTTTTTTGAGACAGTCTCAATTTGTCACTCTCAGTAGAGTGCTGTGGCATCATAGCTCACAGCAACCTCAAATTCTTGGGTTCAAGTGATTCTCTTCCCTTAGCCTCCCAAGCAGCTGGGACTACAGGCACCCACCACAACGCCTGTCTATTTTTAGAAACAGGGTCTTTCTTCTGCTCAAGCTGGTCTCAGACTCCTGAGATCAGGCACTCCACCTGCCTTGGCCTCCCAGAGTGCTAAGATTACAGGTGAGGATTACTCTTTAAATTATTAACTGTGGCATAAGAGATCTCATGATGTCTGGTACCTCTGTTCTCTTTAGCCCCTGTCCTCCTGGGTACGCTCCTCATGCTGTATTTCCACAAGGCCTTGGCCACCTCTGTTCTTTCCTGACCCCAAGCCTTTGTGCCCTTTTTTTTTCAGATCATAGAGCTTCTTTGTCCCTTTCTCAGGCCAGGTGCTTGATACATTCTAATTAATCTTTTAAAACTCACTACCTTCTCCTTTTCTCTAAAATCTTCCTGATCTATCATTTTCTTGCCTCAGCTCCCAGTGCCCCCCACCCGGGTACTGTCTACCCTCTCCTGCACAGCCTGAGTGGGGCAGAGCTGTCTACTAGGCCGTCGTCCCTACTAGGCCAAGCTCCTTGAGAATCAGGTGGCTGTCAGTCATTTCTTCTCACCACACTGACATAGTGGTCCACACAGGCACCCCATTAATGCATCTTCAGTGAAAGAGGGGTACCTTCTGATTCCTCTACCCCTCTTTCTGTTTTAGCCACTTCATTTTTGCTTATTCCTGGCTCTACTCTAGAGACGGTCTTGGAATCCTTGCTTTGTTATATAAGTCTTGTGGTGGTTAGCTTTTACTTTTGCCATGGCTAGCCAGATTGTGATCTCTCTCTTTTTTTTTTTTTTTTGAGACAGAGCCTCAAGCTGTTACCCTGGGTAGAGTGCCGTGGCATCACAGGTCACAGCAACCTCCAATTCCTGGGCTCAAGCGAGTCTCCTGCCTCTGCCTCCCAAGTAGTTGGGACTACAGGCGCCCACCACAACACCTGGCCATTTTTTGGTTGCAGCCTTCATTGTTGTTTGGCAGGCACAGGCTGGATTCGAACCCGCCAGCTCAGGTGTACGTGGCTGGCGCCTTAGCCCGTTGAGCCACAGGCACCCAGCCAAGATTGTGATCTCTTTACAGCCTTGGACCCCATGGTATTGCTTTCTCTGTCCTCCATGATGCACTGATGGGAGCATGTGCTCTTGAAGTGCCCATTGTCTTGGGCGGCGCCTGTGGCTCAGTAAGTAGGGCGCCAGTCCCATATGCCAGAGGTGGTGGGTTCAAACCCAGCCCCAGCCAAAAAAAAACTGCAAAAAAAAAAAAAAGAAAGAAAGAAAGAAGTGCCCATTGTCTTTTCTTCGATGCTGGTAAAATTGGACAGCTCATGTATTTTCCCCAATGTCCCCTTAGCAGGTTCGTTAAGTCCCACTACAAAGGGAAGGCAAGATCAATTTATTAACTTCTTGACAGGTAGTGTCAAGATTAGGGTTTATCTGTGATAGATAATATAGGAAGAGTGTGTGTGTGTGTGTGTGAGAGAGAGAGAGAGAGAGACCATAGTGTGTATATAAATATATTGACCTTGAATAATATGAGGACTGGGGTATCAACCCCCTACACAGTCAAAAATCATGTGTGACTTGATTTCCCAAAACTTAAGTATGTGTATTACTAGCCCACTTTTGACCAGAAGCTTACTGATAACATAAGCAGTCAATTAACACATACTCCATATGTTATGTGTATTTATTTATATGCTATACAATAAAGTAAGCTAAAGAAATGCTATTAAGGAAATCATAGGAAGGAGAAAACATGTTTACTGTTGGCTAAGTGGAAGTGGATCATCAGAAAGGTCTTCTCATCATCTCCACGTTTGCTCCTGGCTGAAGAGGAAGTGGGGGCTGGTCTTGCTGACTCAGGGTAGCAGAGGTGGAAGGAAATCTCCTGTACGTGAATTTGGGTAATTCAAGGGCCAACTGTATACTCATATAAATGGATATACATTTTTCCCATTGTTAGTAACGGGTGGGATTCTAGACATGTGGCAATTACATATGTGATACTCTCCCCTGATCTTAAGACAATATGTAACAGTTTTTTGGTCATTTGCTCTACTTGGAAAATGAAGATGTTTCTAAGAAGGCTTCAGAGAAGCATTCAGAGAAAAGTGCTAAGATTTTTCTAAGAATGCTTCAGAGAAAAGTGAAGGAAAATAAGTTTAGTCTTAATTTACATTGACCGAAGGGAGCTGCTTTGCAGGTCGCTGTTTTTTTCTTTCTTTCCCAGAGGAACTTTTTTTTTTTTTTTTTTGTAGAGACAGAGTCTCATTTTATCGCCCTCAGTAGAGTGCCGAGGCGTCACACAGCTCACAGCAACCTCCAACTTCTGGGCTTAGGTAATTCTCTTGCCTCAGCCTCCCTAGTAGCTGGGACTATAGGTGCCCGCCACAACGCCTGGCTATTTTTCTATTTTGCAGTTCACCCAAGGCCGGGTTTGAACCCATCACCTTCAGTATATGGAGCTGGCGCCCTACTCACTGAGCCACAGGCACTGCCTCCCAGAGGAACTTTTTGTTCTCTTTGATTTTCATGGACTACCATAGAGTTAAACTGTTATAGAAGAGCAAAACCTAGGTTTGGGGTGAGATGGTCAGATGTTAGTTGGATGATCGGAGAAGCCAGCCTAAGGTTTGTTTGTTTTTTTTTTTTTCCATTTTATTTTTTATTTTATTATTAATTATTTTTTAATTTTGCAGTTTTTGGCCTGGGCTGGGTTTGAATCTGCCACCTCTAGTATATGGGGCCAGTGCCCTACTTTCTTTGAGCCACAGGTGTCGCTGGTTTTTTTTTTTTAATTTTTTATTTTATTTTATTTATTTTGAGACAGAGTCTCAAGCTGTCGCCCTGGGTAGAGTGCCATGCATCATAGCTCACAGCAACCTCCAAATCCTGGGCTTAAGTGATTCTCTTGCCTCAGCCTCCCAAGTTGCAGGGACTACAGGTGCCTGCCACAACACCTGGCTATTTTTTGGTTGTAGTTGTCATTGTTGTTGGTCAGGCCCAGGCTGTATTAGAACCCACCAGCCTCGGTGTATGTTGCTGGCACCCCAGCTGCAGAGCTGCAAGCGCCGAGGCAGCCTAGTGTTTTTAAACCTAGTATTTTAAAACCACACCTAGGAAGCCATGTATTAAGGTTGGGCATGGTGGCTCATGCCTGTAATCCTAGCACTCTGGGAGGCCAAGGCAGGTGGATTGCCCCTGAGCTCAGGAGTTTGAGACCAACCTGAGCCAGAGTGATATCCCATTTCTACAAAAAAAAGCCAGGTGTTGTGGCAGGTGCCTGTAGTCCCAGCTACTTGGGAGGCTGATGTTAAGAGAATGTCTTGAGCCCAGGAGTTGGAGGTTGCTGTGAGCCATGATGCACACAGCACTCTACCAAGGGCTACAAAGTGAAATTCTGTCTCAATTAAAAAAAAAAACAACTCAGTTCCTGGTTTATCAGTGGCCCTTATGGATAGCTGTGTATTAGCAGCACCCAGGGAACTTTAAAAAAAACTGAGGCTCAGGTCCCTTCTCCATCTGATTGAATCAGGGAGGTCATTAGTAGCCTGAGTGTATGTTCCTTGAGTTCCCGAGGTCAGCTTGGGATTTAACTCCTGCTGTTCTAGAGCTGGAGTCAGTACTTTTTCTGGAAAAGGCCAAATAGTAAATATTTTAGCTTTTGGGAACATATGATCTTGGTTGCAACTACTCAACCTCATCCTTAGACACATAAATTAATGAGTGTGGCTATTTTCTAATACTGCTGTGTATTTAAATCAAAAACAGGCAGTGAGTCTTGAGTCCTGCCATTACTGTAGTTTGCCATTCTCTGTGAGGAATAGCATCATTTCATACGGCTAATGTATTGTTTTTCCATCCCAAAACAACCTCTGATCGAACTTGCTTGTATGGCATAGGCCTCGTTACAGTCTGTACATCGAGAAGGGTCTGAGAATAAAGCTCTTTCTGTTATCATCAGGACTATTTTTAGGGACAGCAAAGAAGTCAGTGTCCAGCCTGTGTCCTCCCTACCCTCATGATGGAGTCTTACATCCCTGTATGTCACACTTCCTCTCTCTGGGGCATCATTTGTGTAGGAGGCCCAGGCAGGGCCACCTGTGCCTGCCATCCCACTGCCTGTGTCCTCGTGCCCAATCAGGACACCTTCATGAACATGCAGACGTAAACTGGTGAAGCTGGATGTATTAGGGTCTCTTTTGGCTTCCTTGGAACCTAAATTGGAATCAGAACACATCCTGACCTTTCTTAACTTGCTTTCACAAATGCTGCCTCATCTCCCCTCATTTTGCATCTTTTCTTCATGTTTTATTTCTCTGCTATCACAGCTTCACACATGTAACTAGGATTCCAGGTAATTCTTAGTATCTTTAATCATCAGAATTTGGACATATGAAGAATTAAATTTTCCTTTTCATATTCTGATTTAGAATGCTCTAAGCTTTAGAAATTTTGAGGACTATATCTTTCTAAAAACCTACAGCAGAATCTCTTTAATTCTCAGCTACTGACTCCTGGTCTAACCAATAGGGTGTTGAAGAGGAATGCACAAATTAAGTGTCCTTAAAAGTTGTATCTGCAGGGGACTCGGCACCTGTGGCTCAATGGTGAACCCTACCAGAGCTGGCGGGTTCGAATCCAGCCCAGGCCCACCAAAAAACAATAGTGGCTGCAACCTAAAAAAAAAAAGTTGTATCTGCCTTTTTCTCTCTCTATCCTCCTCTTCTGCCCATTTAAGAAACAAAACAGACTCGGGTGGTGCCCATAGCTCAGTGGGTAGGGCGCCGGCCACATACACCAAGGCTGGCAGGTTTGAACCCGGCCCTGAGCAGCTAAAACAACACTGACAACTGCAACAACAAAAAAATAGCCTGGTGTTATGGTGGGCGCCTATAGTCCTAACTACTTGGGAGGCTGAGGTAAGAGAATTGCTTGAGCCCAAGAGTTTGAGGTTGCTGTGAGGTGTGACACTATGGCCATGGCACTCTACCCAGGTGACAGGTTGAGACTCTGTCTCAAAAAATATAAATAAATAAAAAGAAAGAAAGAAAAAAAAGAAATAAGCAAACAAAGAATGAGACCAAAACCCAGAGAGGAAACATTTCCAATCTGAACTCATCATTTCTAATATGAGGAAGAAAGTAGAATCTACCTGATATTTTTAGAATAGGGTGGGATATAAAATTAAAATCTAGGAATATTTATAAATCTAGGAATTATTTATAATTCAACCTTGTTTCTTCTTTTTTTTTTTTTTTCTCTTTTTAGATAATGGCCCTTGTTTGGGCTCTCGGAAACCAAACCAGCCCTATGAATGGCTTTCGTACAAACAGGTGAGTTTTCTGGTTCCATGGACCACTCAAGCCTGTTAGTTCTGGGAGCTTGTGAATGTCAGGCTGGAAGGTTCCTACAGAGCATGTGCTGCGCCACCTCAGAGTGCCCAGATGGGGAAGCTTGGTGCAAGGATTCGGGGAGAACGAGTTATGTAACTTAACTGGCAGTCCAAAGCACCTGATTTTAAACTGATGTGGATACATTGTGGGGTCAAGTATAATTTATAAGATAAAATTCTAGAAACTGCTTGAGGCCAGTGCCTCCTTTCCCTGAAGGTAGGAATAGGATTACACCTCTCTGCCTGAGTTTTTACTGGAATACTTAGAACAGGAACAACCAGCATCTCTCATTTTGTAAGTGAGGAAAACATGTGCCAGGGAGAAAAGTGACCCAAGGACATAGTTGGTTGGCGGCAGAGCCAGGACCTACGGCCTCTTGTGCAAGGCCCTTCTGGTGTGTCCTGCTCAAAACTTAAGGTGCTCAAAACTGTCCTGGCTGTCTCACCATGTGTGTGACGTTGAGCCCCAGGGCATCCATACAGAAGAGCACAGGTGTTCCAGGAAGACACTGCCGTGCTTACTGTACAAACACAAAGGGAGGTGTCACTCCCCTTGTCACTCTCTGCTTTCCACCCACCAGCGGCTACACCTATTTAAATAACAGTTTGCAAAGAACAGGTAGCCAAGCAGCAAAGTTTTGCTTTGCACTTTTATATTTATGGTGATCACAAAAAATCCAGATGCCACCGCTTTCCCTATCCCAGCAGCACCGAGGACAGGTGGGCACAGTTTGCTTTGCTTCCTCTTGTTTCCACTGCAGCTCCTGTGACATTCGTGAGCACAAATGACTTCCTCTTTTTGTGTTTAGTATGAAAGGTGCCTTTAGTAGCTGGTGGATTTAGGGGTGTGTCTGCGAAGGGAATTGTCATTTGGAGCCACAGAGCCACACTGTGGGTTCTTCTTAGACTGAGACACACAATTTCCTCCCTTCCATGCTCTGAGTAGTGCTAGTGTGTAAAGGGGAAAGTGACTTGTCATGACTTGCCTGGAGAAGGAGTAATCAGGTGTGGCACATGGGACCATAGGATCCCATACCAGATCCAAACTGTTTTCACATATGGGGTAAAAGCAGATAATACGTGTTGGGTGCACAGTACTGCGATGCTCCTGAGGCCTCACGGAGTCCTCAAATGCTTCCCAATTACTTGTGTTTAGTGGCTGGAAAAGAGAAGGCGCAGAGCGAAGTCTTCAGGGCAGCTGGAAAATCACTACAGTTCTGCAGGTGTGACCCTGTGATTTGTGCACTTCACAGACTGGTGAAGGTCTAGAACAGCGGTTCTCAACCTGTGGGTCTCGACCCACAGGAACTGTATTAAAGGCTCGCGGCATTAGGAAGGTTGAGAACCACCGATCTAAAACTAGACTTCTCTGAAGCCAATTTAAATATTTTTGTTTTTATGTGCCAGTGAATCTGACCTTGTTGGGTGCTCGGAGTTCCTTTGAGGCTTTTTGTAAAGAAAAAAATGAACTGTCTTTCTAGAAATATGAACATGTGCATATCACCCAATAGGCTCGGCAAACAATTGCAGGCATTTCCCTTAAATGCCATCAAGAGTTGTGAACTCGTCCATGGAGTGGAGTAATATGCCTGTTCATGTCATCCTACTGTGACCTCACCAGAGTCGGTCTGATCGAGGCAGGGCCAGGAGGGCACCCAGTGTCAGACGAGCAGGGGTTCCAGGCCAGGTGTGGGCATGGGTGGACTTTAAGAGTCCTTGAGAATTCACCAATGAAGGAAAGAAAAGGACTCTAACGTTGTGAGATTTTTTTAAAAAAACTTTTCAGTTAATTTGGGGTAGGAGTGGGGAGAGAATAGGAATGAGTATAGAGCCCTGCCTAATTTTGTGAATCTTCCTATTTTTACTTATTGTTATAATCATATTCTTTTTTTTTTTTTTCCCAGACAGAGTCTCAGTCACCCTGGGGTTGAGTGCTATGACATCACAGCTCACAGCAACCTCAAGCTCTTGGACTCAAGTGATTCTCTTGCTTCAGCCTCCCAAGTAGCTGGGACAAAAGGCGCCTGCCACAGCGCCTGGCTATTTTTTCGTTGTAGTTGTTGTTGTTTGACAGGCCCGGGCTGGATTCAAACCCGCCAGCTCCGATGATATGGCTGGAACCCTAGCTGCTGAGCTACAGGTGCCAAGCCATCATATTCATTTTTATATTTACTTGTGTTACTTATTGTTAATAATATTATCCTGTTTGCCATAATTTTCAGAATTATAATATTATTAGCTATGTAGCATTTTCTCAGAGATTTACTGTCATTTACTTCACCTTTCAACCACTGGTCTTTTTTCCCTTAGAGATTTTTTACTTCAGATAATTTTAAAATATACACATATCTTTGCAGATAGACTTTTAAAACCACTTTCTGAGGCTGAATTGTTTCCCAAAAATAAATTCTCAAGAATAGAATTGTAGAGCTTAATAATAGCTTGCTTGCGGCCTCGTGAGGTGGCTTACACCTGTAATCCTAATACTCTGGGAGGCCGAGGCAGGTGGATTGCTTGAGCTGTTGAGTTGGAGACCAGCCTGAGCAAAAAGTGAGACACTGTCTCTACTAAAGATAGCAAACCTGAGGCTAGTGAATCCCTTGAGCCCAAGAGTTGGAAATTGCTGTGAACTATGATGCCATGGCACTCTACGCAGGGTGACAGCTTGAGTCTCTGTCTCAAAAAAATAATAATAATAACAGCTTGTTCTTTAGGAAGGTCTCTCAAAAATGTGCTGTTTCTATGTTGATACAAAATGGTGAATTTTAGCTGCTTTGCTGCCAAAAAAACAAGTATGTCTCTGTATTTCTTTTATAATTTTAGAAGACTAAGATGGAATAAAAAATGTATAAGAAGCTGTGATGTGCAGCTATTGGGATGAGTTAAATTTGCTTTGCGGAAGGAGCCCCCCAATCAATTCTCTTAATGCTGAGTTCTTGCGAATTAAACCTTGTATTTTTCAAAAATGTGTATGTAAAGGATATCTGCTTGTTCCTTTTCCCCTGTTCTTTGCAGCTGTACTTGCTGGCTGAGATACTAGTTTGTCATCTGCTAAGCTTTGTTCCTCCGGTTGGGGCCTGACGGTGTTTCTGATTTTTCCCTTCCCATTTAGGTTGCAGACTTGTCAGAGTGCATAGGCTCAGCGCTCATCCAGAAAGGCTTCAAGACTGCCCCAGACCAGTTCATTGGCATCTTCGCCCAAAATAGACCAGAGGTATTAACTTTGCTGTACCTTGGTGTACCTGGTTTTAAGAGTTTTTAGATGTAAGAACCAATCAGAGCTCACATCTAACTTTTGCCTGAGACCATATTTTGTGGTCTGACTTCTGTCAGGAACATGGCTCCGAGTTACACCTTAGAATAGTGGTTCTCCACCTTCCTAATGCCATGGCCCTTTAACACAGTTCCTGTGGGTCACAACCCACAGGTTGAGAACTGCTGCCTTAGAAAGTTACATGCACGGAAACCTGAACCAGCACCTTCTCAGCCTTTAAGAGGGGAAAAAAAAAAATCACTTTTTTTGGCTTGCATTATTAGTTTTAGTTTTAGTATTTTTTTAAATGGATTCCCAAACAAAATCCTTAGAATAAGTAACTAACATGGAAGTTGTTTCACTTTAAGGGCTACATCTATGATTAGAAAAATAACATCAATGAATTATAGAGAGACTTGGGTACATTTTTATTAGTAGTACACTCCTCTTTTCTTTCTGAAAGGGTCCAAAATACCATGGACCTTGGGGGAACGTACCTTACCAAAAACTGGCTGTGGTTTCCAGTGGTTCCCAACCTGTAGGTTGCGACCCACAGGAACTGTATTAAAGGGCCATGGCATTAGGAAAATTGAGAACCCCTGGTTTAAACAGTCTATTCTTTAGCTGATTGGTCCACCATGGTGCTTCTGTAACCAGTATATGAATGTGAATGAGAAGCTCTTTTGGAGGTCTTGCTTTTAATGTTAAGAAGATTAGTGAAGTAATTGGGTTGGAAAAATTCAAGCATGAGGGCGGCACCTGTGGCTCAGTGAGTAGGGTCCTGGGCCCCATATACTGAGGGTGGTAGGTTCAAACCTGGCCCTGGCCAAACTGCAACAAAAAAATAGCCCAGCGTTGTGGCGGGCACCTGTAGTCCCAGCTACTTGGGAGGCTAAGGCAAGAGAATCGCCTAAGCCCAAAAGCTGGAAGTTGCTGTGAACTGTGACACCATGGCACTCTACTGAGGGTGACAAAGTGAGACTCTGTCTCTTAATAAAAAAAATTCAAGCATGAGGCTTGAAGAAATGAAATTTATTCTTATACCTACTTGTGCACAAAAGACAGGTTGGCTCAATCCTTACGCTACTATTATATAAATTAGAGTGATTTCTAGAGGGTTTTTTTGTTCGTTTGTTCGAGACAGAGTCTCACTTTGTCATCCTGGGTAGAGTGCCATGGCATCATTATAGCTCATAGCAATCTCAAACACTTTGGCTCAAGCAATCCTCCTGCCTCAGCCTCCCAAGTAGCTAGGACTACAGGCGCCCACCACTACGCCCAGCTAGTTTTTCTATTTTGGTAGAGACAGGGTCTCACCTGGTTCTTGCTCAGGCTGGTCTCGAACTCCTGAACTCAGGTGATCCACCAGCCTCAGCCTCCCAGAGTGCTGGGATTACAAGTGTGAGCCACCATGCCTGGCCAGCTTCTTGGAGTTTTATGTTCTGCTAAGGGGAAAAGAATATTTTCACAGCTAAACTATGACTGGGTTTGTGGAATTTAGTTTCTTTCATTTGAAATGAACACATCCAAAATTTTCGTCTGTACCTGCAACACATATTCCTTACATGGAGTAGATGTTTGCCTATATTTATGAGTTAGCACAGCATCAGTTTGTTGGGTACCTACTAGGTGTGAAGGATTATGGGAGGCACCAAAGATTACAGTGAGTTACACCCTCTTCTAAGGTGCCACGTAGGGGGAGACAGACCCAAAAGTTGATGCTTTCTCTGCAAGTGGGGCAGTGGGTGCAGGGTCGAAGGATTATGGGAGCTCAGTCAGTTTCCTATTTGACAAGCATATTGTTCACTTCCCCTGTTCCCAGGGAGAGTACCCTGTAGTGGACTGACCCTCCCTGCACCCCACAGTCATGGCTTTTCCTGGAAACCCTCCTGGCTGCTCCCCACCTCCTAGCTGGAGCCCACCCTGCCAGCCAGATCTCTCCCTCACTGACCCCCCCCCCAGCCCCCCTGGGTCCTGTGGTCCCTCTGTTGGAATCTCCTTACCTCTTTCGGTCCAAATTGCACTTGTCTTGCTATAGGCAAGCTCAATTTCCTCCCTCAAGGGCATCTGCAGCCACCTCAGCCCATAGTGGCCTCTCATATCTCTGAATTAGCCTTTCTTGTATGTTAATTATCTTTTCCCATCAGTTTCTCAGGCAGATTTTCTTAAGAAGGGGGCACATGTGTTGTTCTCATGATGAATTTCTCACGGCACCTGGCACAGAGTAGCAGATTTACAGAATATGAACTTTGTTATGTCAAATGTTTTCACTTTGCATCTCTTTTAGAGTATTGTTCTTGGATTGTTTCCACTGTGACACCTCCTGTTTTCCCCCTTGTCCCACCATTTCTGTTTGTGCAGTGGGTGATTATTGAGCAGGGGTGCTTTGCCTACTCCATGGTGGTCGTTCCCTTGTACGATACCCTGGGAACTGAAGCCATCACTTACATAGTCAACAAAGGTACGTCTGTGCTCCTCACGTGAACGTCGGACTCATTATTGATCAGGGTCACTGGCTCTCCATTTGCTTATATTTGGGTTTACGTTTAAATATGTATCTACCTTTCAGTTCAGAGAATGTAGTACTTAAAACACCCTTGTGTCAGATATTACAGAGTCATGCTTTAACACCCAGAGCTCATTCTTCATTGTATGTCTTCATTTACAGCTGAACTCGCTCTGATTTTTGTTGACAAGCCAGAGAAAGCCAGACTCTTATTAGAGGGTGTAGAAAATAAGTTAACACCATGCCTCAAAATCATAGTTCTCATGGACAACTTTGGTAGTGAGCTGGTGGAACGAGGCAAGAAGTGTGGGGTGGAAGTTACCAGCATGAAGGCAATGGAGGTGAGTCACTCTGCCCTGCGCACCCTCCAGGGGTTTCCTTAGGTCACTTCAGCTCACCTGTGTTATTCAGTGCCACCAGCCATCCCAACTCTGGCCAGGCATCTCAGCAAGCCATGAAAGATGCAGAGCAGAAATTCTCATCTTATTCCTGGAAAGAATTCCACATGCATGCGGCGTGTTCATAGTCACTCCTTACCAGAATTACTTTCTCAAAAAGTGAGTTGCAGTGCTCACATTTATTCCAGAGTACTGACTAGCCAGGAAGTCTCAGAATGTGAATTTCAGCTTCAGGCATGTTGCAACTTAAGTCCCTTTGTCGTCCTTAGGCTTTAATGTCTTTTACTTACTGAGTTCTTTCTAAAACCAAGCCAAACAGAGAAATCTGCCTCCTCATTCTTTTTTCAGATTGCTTCTGTAGAGTCCTGATGAATTTCTGGTGGACACATTAGATTTGTATTTTTTCCATATTAAATTTCTTTTTCTTTTTTTTTTGAGACAGAGCCTCAAGCTGTTACCCTGGATAGAGTGCCGTGGCATCACAGCTCACAGCAACCTCCAATTCCTGGGCTCAAGCGAGTCTCTTGCCTCTGCTTCCCAAGTAGCTGGGATTACAGACGCCCGCCACAATGCCCGGCCATTTTTTGGTTGCAGCCGTCATTGTTGTTTGGTGGGCCCGGGCTGGATTAGAACCCACCAGCTCAGGTGTACGTGGGTGGCGCCTTAGCCCGTTGAGCCACAGGCGCCGAGCCTTTCTTTTTTTTTTTTTTTTTTTTTTACCTGGGCTCAAGGGATCCTTCTGCCTCAGCCTCCCGAGTAGCTGGGGTTACAGACACCTGCCACAATGCCTTGGTAGTTTTTCTATTTTTAGTAGAGATGAGTCTCACTCTTGCTCAAGCTGATCTCAAACTCCTGAGTTTAAGTGATCCTCCCGCCTCAGTCTCCAGAGTGCTGAAATTACAAGCATGAGCCACCGAGCCTGTCTCTTTTTGTTTCTTTGAGACAGAATCTTGCTCTGTCATCGCTCTGTCACCTTGGGTAGGATGCTGTGGCACCGTAGCCCAGAGCAACCTCAAACTCTTATGCTCAAGTAACCCTCCTGCCACAGCCTCTCAAGTAACTGGGACTGCAGGCACCCACCACCGTGCCCAGCTAGTTTTCCTTGTTTAGCAGACTTGGAGTCTCGCTCGTGGTCAGGCTGGTCTTGAAATCCTGAGCTCAAACAATCTGTCCCCACTTGGCTTCCCAGAGTGCTGAAAGTATAGGTGTGAGCCACTCTGCCCAGCTAGGTTTAAATTTTTATTTATAGTTCTCTACCTCCTACAAGGAATTTGAGGTTACAGATAAAAATCTCTGGACCCTTTCCTGAGGAACCCAGTAGTCACAGGGCAATTGTCATTTGTTTTAACAGAACCTTCTGTGGTACACACACAAACAGTAACATAGAACATGATTTCGTAAGTTTTAATGGGTATGCACCATTGTTAAATTAGGATTTTAGCTAGCTTTTTACCTAGCATTTCCCCACTTAAAAAAATTTATACTCTCCTTTCATAATGATGTAATCCCTTTCCTCTCACCTTCCTTCTCCCCCTCCTGACACAAATTGAGGAACTTATTTTGTCTTTCTTTGACTACCATATAATGAAGTAATTTTAAAATGAAAAAATTATTTAGGGTGGTGCGGTGTCTCCCTCCTGTAAACCTACTACTCTGGGCGGCTGAGGAAGGCAAATGCTTAAGCTCACAAGTTTGAGGCCAGTCTGAGCAAGACCCCCTCCCCACCCTCCATCTCTAAAAATAGCTGGGCATTGTAGCGGGTGTCTGAGTCCCAGCTATTCAGGAGGCTGAGGCAGGAGGATCACTTGAGTTTGAGGTTGCTGTGAGCTATGACACTAGCACTCTACCGGGGGTGACAAAGTGATTTGTCTCAAAAAAAAAAAATTATTTTGGTGAGTGACTGAAGATTCTAATATGAAGTTTATATTGAAATTACAATTTATAAAAGACATTGTTTTACACTTGCCTGTTTAATATGATTCATAATTTTTAAAAATTTTGTGAGCAGACCTCCAACCCCCACCGGAGGCTCCAATACCTAAAAGGCCAGACGACTGCCCAGGAGACACCTGTGCCTTGGTGTCTCCTTCACTTTACACTTAGGACTAAATGTGGAACCCCCATTTCCTATGCCTAGGTCAATTTCATGTGAATTTCCTAGGCCTCAATTCCATGAATGGACTATGTCCATTCATTGATACATTCATTCACCTTG
>CAUYON010085128.1:0-17546 GCA_963573935.1 Arctocebus calabarensis
TGATGCTAAAAGAAAACCATATTAGGATTTTTCTTGCTGTTTCCTGAATAATAACTTCAAACTTTCTTTTGGCTCACAAGTGTAGGTGGTCTGTGGTTGGCTGTCTTCATTGTCTGCCTCCATAGAAGATGGAGGGTTCCAGGACTTTACTCGTGAATGATGTATGCAGGAATCGATTCCTATAACTTTAACAGCTGTAGAAGAAGACAAGCTAACAGGAAGAGGGACTTCCCAAGTTGGGGTCAGGGAAGGTGAATTAGAGGGAAGAGTTTTGATCATGACTAGATCTTCAGGAGAGAAAAGTTCCTGTTTTCATTAGTAAAGTTAGTTAGTAAAGTCCTGTTCTCCTTTTGGCATGATTAGGGAGGCATGAGAGAACAGCAAGTCATCCCAATTGCAGCTTAAAAGATGGGAGAAAAATTTGGTAACCGGCTTTCCAGACACCACCTGTATAGTTATGGACTTGGGAGATAAAAGACCAGGGTTAGAGAGAAGTACAGAAAAGGTTGCTCCAGTGTCCCAAAGAAATTTTATCTCCTGGCCCCCCATTATAAGGCAAATCTAGGGCTCTTGAGGGGTGATGACACAAGCTGGAGCCATGAGACTTTGCCCCAGGCACCCTCAGTCCAGTTTGGGCTCCCACGGGGTCACTATCCCAGGAGGCCTTCACCTCCCGGGACAGGCCACCCTCCAGTGGTCACCCTTGCATTCTGGATAGGAGCCAGGTGGCTTGCCCAGCCAGTGGTACTGCTGGGGGCAGTCTTTCCTGCAGTGGCCAGTCGGACCACATTGGAGACACTGTTTTTAGCTCCTCTGGTTTCCCTGTGCCCCTGAAAGTTGCTCATTTGTCGGAGTGCCACTACTAGAGCTGTCATTTTTGAACCCATTACTAGAAGTGGATCACAACCTGCAGGCCCTGCAGCTCTGGGGCCCCACATTCCCTGTCTCACATCCTGGGTATCCCCCACCCACCTGTGTGGTCACACACACTACTCCCTGCTACTCTTGGCACCTTCATCTTGCTGAATTCTTTGTCCTCCCCCTAGAAAACACCAAATATGGCATCCCTTCTCGTTTTTTTTTGGAGAGAAAGTCTTGCTCTGTCCCCCCAGGCTAGAGGGTAGGGTATCATCACAGTTCACTGCACCCTCAGATCTTCGAGTTCAAGCATTCCTTCTGCCTCAGGCTCCCAAGTGCTGGGGCCAGGGTGCACGCCACCAGGCCTGGCTAGTTTTTCTACTTTTTTTTGTAGAGACAGGGCTTTGCTCTTGCTCAGGCTGGTCTCAAACTCCTGTTTAAGCAGTCCTTCCATCTCAGCCTTTCAAAGGCTTGGATTACAGGCATGAGCTACCATGGCCAGCCCCTTCTTCACGTCTTCATAGGTTGTCAAGCCTTAGTAGAGTAAATGATATAATTATGTGTATTGGAGCAACCAAAGTGCATGGGTGTCCGTGTTCACAGATCCATGGTTACTATTCAACAGGGCTTTCACATGTTCTTAAAATTGGTCAGATCTTTCCTTCACATCAGTCACTTTTGTCTTGTTTTCACCAGTCTCTGTGGCCTCTTTCACATGCAGCAAATTCCTCCTCCTTTGTGGACAGTCATGCTTCTCATGTCAATACACTTGAGGTCACTGGATACAAACTCCCTGGAGTCCATCCTTTCTAGCGACAGACCTTCCTTCCCCTTCTCCCCTGTGGTTTCAGAGAATCGCCTTGGGTCTTTCCCTGCTTACAACCAGGCCTCCTCCTGGACTTGGCGATGCGGTCTTCCACTCTCTCCAGAACGGTGCCCTGTCCCACTCCCCAGTTTTCCCATGTCTTCACTCTTCTTTCATTGCTTGCCCCCACCTCTTGCTCCTGTCAACATTTTGAACATTTCAGAAGAGGAACTGAACAAACTGAACAGTGTCCCCTCCACTCTGGGTGCCCCCCGCCCCCACCCCCCCTTCCCAGTTCACTCTCTTATTTTGAGCTCAATGTTTGGAAAGAAGTTCTGCTTTACTCTCTCTTCTCACCTCATGTCCCAATACCCTGGCCTCCCTCTCTCTTGCCTTCTGTGGGAAGCACGACTAGTGTTCTGTTAGTCACTCAACCTGTCAGAAGATTGTCATCCACTCCTTTGACCTTAAAACATTGTTTTCTTGATTTCTACGGCCAAAATCCTTTCTGTCCTATTTTTTTCCAACTATTTCTTCCTTCCCCCTTTTCTTGGGTTTGTTTTCCTGTACTTCTCTTTAAAAATTGGGGCTATCTGCCATTCCATCCTAATTCTTAATGGGAGCTTAGGTGACCCATCAAAACCAGGTGTCAAAGCTTTGAAAAGTTATACAATCTGGGCACACTCTCTGGGGTGTGTGATTCTGGAGGTCCTTCCAGAAATCTACAGTGTTAATGGTTCTGTAATATTCAGTCGTATAAACGTACCATAACTTTCTTAACCATATCTCAGAAACTCATTTATTCAAAATGATTCATTGAGAATCAACTTTAAACTAGTACTGTTGATTATTTCCTTTTTCTGTTGTACAAAGCACTGTGGTGACTAGCGTTTGGTATACTCTCTTCATGGAGATGGTTTTCAAAGATCTCGATACCTGTGGTTATATAACTTCACAGAAAAGGTGTATTTTTGCATCTGTCCATTCGAAGGTATGGTTTTAACTACCAGTTAAGTAAGAAGGTGGCTCCCAAATTGCGTATCTCTGGACGTGCTCTCTAGACTTACGAATCCAAACCGCTTTGAGTTCTCCACACACTCTTATTTCCTGCCACTTGCTCCTCCTCCCCGAGCCACAGACCTCCCTGTTAAATGTCCTGCAGGCTGGGGAGATAGTCTCAGGGCACACAGGGTCATTACTTGGGTAGGAACTGCTTGCTTTTTTGTCCGAGTTCCTGCACATAGGATGTCGGGATTGTTCATCTTTGAGTGTCCTTAGTGCTGGCACTCGGGAGCTAATACTTAAAATTTGATTAAACAAACCAGGTGTGTTAATGTTTTCATGTTTTAGAAGTTATCCTG
Organism: Arctocebus calabarensis; assembly: GCA_963573935.1. Classification (NCBI taxonomy): domain Eukaryota; kingdom Metazoa; phylum Chordata; class Mammalia; order Primates; family Lorisidae; genus Arctocebus; species Arctocebus calabarensis. Next base: position 3,025 of record CAUYON010085128.1, read on the forward strand.
TAGAGTCTCTCAGTGATCTGGAAATTTGGTATTTAGAATCGATAGCCAACAGTTTTTTAAAAAGCTAATTTAGCAGCGTGGCGCCTGTGGCTCAACGGGCTAAGGTGCCAGCCACTTACACCTGACCTGGGGTTCGAATCCAGCCTGGGCCCTCCAAACAATGACGGCTGCAACCAAAAAATGGCCGGGTGTTGTAGCGAGTGCCTGTAGTCCCAGCTACTTGGGAGGCAGAGGCAGGAAACTGGCTTGAGCCCAGGAGTTGGAGGTTGCTGTGAGCTGTGATGTTACAGTACTCTATCTAGGGTGACAGCTTGAGGCTCTGTCTCAAAAAAAAAGCTAATTTAGCATATTGTTAGGTTTATTTTTATCAAATTTAAATATTTTTTCTATTAAGATATTTATTCATTAGTAACTAAAGAAAATACAAATGGTAAAATGAAATCTATTAATGTAATAGTCTCATTTCCATTTATGTTTTAGCCTCCTTTTTCATACACTTACATATTTGTGTGTGTCTGTACACACGCACACGTTCCTCTTAGTGGCACAAATTACTTAGAGCTTTTTGGATGACTAAATAATGTTCTGTTGTATGGAAGTATTAAGGTCTTTGTTTAACCAGTCTGTTATTTTTTTACATGTAAGATTTCCCCCAAGTTGTTCCTGTCTGTGATAATATTATAGTAGCAATTCATTTATTGGACAATTGTGTGTCAAGGAGCTAGTGAGCCAGGCGTGTATGCACTCAGTTGAGTAAGACGTGGTGTAATCAGGGAGCCACGCAGATTCTCAGAGGATGCTGTGTGGAAACCGAGGGTGAAGGGATCAGAATAGAGCGTGGAGTGTGGGGCTATAGCTAGAAGAGGGAAGGCCCCCAGAAGGAGCTCTGTGGGAACAGGCAGCATGGATCTTGGCGAATTTCTTTGTTTGGGGGTATTTGTTAGAATAACATTTGGTTAATATGAAGAACATCCTCTTTCTTATTCAGTATTGAGGTTTTAAAAAAATTCTTAATGAGTATGTGATTTAATCAAGTATATTTTGGACATTGTTTAAATTATCTTCCCCTTGTTTGCTATTACAAATTACAGTAACTTGCTTCTGAATATGGAAGAGACTTTGTGTTCTTATTTTCTGTGAATGGGGTTCTTGGTATAGATTGTCCAGCCTTTACTCAGAGGAACTTTGGCTGTAGTGTGGGTTTTTCTGCCCCTTGGGGCAGGTTCTGATGCCAGGACCGTGCCAGCTGTGTAACAGGATTCACGACACCTATGTTAGACCGTGCTCCGGGGCAGTTTAGGGTATGCTTTGTTCTCAGAAATCTGAAGCAGTTTGATAGTAAACTGTCAGGGCCTACAACCTTTAAAAAGCAGATTCTATGCTGCTCTGTGGAAACTTTCTCTGTTTTATCGGTGCTGGTTATTTTGGTCATGTTTTCCTCCTCCTGAATCAATTTGGGTAATTTTGTATTTTCCTAGGATGTTTACTAGTTCATTGCAATTTTCAAATTTATTAGCCCAGAGTTGAGTCTGATTTTTTTCACTTATTGCAGCAGTGTTCTTCCGCATGACTATGGGGGGGTTTAGGCTGTCATTTTCAGCATTACTGTGACATGTCCTCTAACTGAGAGTCATAGAGGTCTGGGGGTGTTTGAGATGAGGCACTTGTAGGTTACAGTGGCTGGTAAAGATAGGTTTATTTAGTTTCCTTAGCAGCAAAGACTGGGCATGATCTTCCTTTAGAAAAGCATGCGTACATGGTTCTGTGTGCTGGATACAGTTCTAACACTGTGCCACTGTCATATATTTAGTGGTATTGAAATAGCTCTAGCAGTTCACAGTAAGAGTAAAGAGCCTGTGCTGACGTCTGATGAGAGGAAGTAGGAATTATGCTTTATTCAGTAGTAAAAATAGTACAGTCGCATATGGTGAGCTTTTTTTCAATCAGATGGTACCCCTTTCAGTAAACAGAGGTGCCTTTTACAGTTCATTAGGATCTATCTACTTCGTAAAATGTTAGCAGTTTGAATTTTGAAGGCTAAATGAAGAGGAAGACTCGATGGGCCTGAGAGCAGAGGCTGTGTGGTGCCTGGCAGCACAGAGTGAGGGAGGAGGGGCTCACGGAATTAGAGAAGTGGTTCGAATCTTCCAGAGATTGAAGGGGATCATAGTCACGAAACTCGAGTGCGTTCAGTGTACCGGTGCGATTTCCCGAATCTGCAGTCATTTATAATGTGAAAGATGTGAAAATGGCAGATTCTGACGTGAAACCGCCCAGTCCAGTGCTCAGTTTGTGCTCCTGTTTCTCTTTCCCAGATGCATGCAGGCTTCTCTGTCTCCCTTGGCTGATCACTCTCAGCGTCTCTGCAGTCAGGAAGCCAGGCAGCTCCAGCTCATTGCCAGATTGTTAACAATCAGGAGAGGCACGGCTCTGGAGAAACAGCGTGTGCGCACAGGGCTTCCTGGTGGGAGAGAGAAGCGAGTGCCGGCTCTGGCGAGGAGGGTGGGGACGGTTTCCCAAGGAAGCTGCAGTTGGAAAGGATGCCACACAGAGCAGAGATGGTCTGGCAGGGGCCTCTGGGAAGGCAGTCCTAGTGCTCTGGTCTGGGGAAGGGGAGGTAGCCACGCAGGGGAGTCTGGGCCTTATTCACCATTGCATTGATATGAAAATGATGATGGAGCCCCTGAGAGAAACATTGCGTGTCCTTTGTCCTGCGGGCATTCAGTAGGGTCAAAGCACACAGCATTTGGTGAACCAAATCCTAACAGTGGAGTGGGCTGGTCCCCAAGCCTGGGCTGTGCTAGAACCCACGGCTCGTGAGGGTTGGTACTGAGGCCTCTGAGATGGCCAGCGTACTTTAGCGTAGGGTGACAAATGGTTAGAGAGCAGGGACTTATTGAGAATCCTTTTTTCCAATTCATTTCATTTTTTATAAATTATTTGTGTTTAATTATTCAGTCTTCTTAAAAAAAACCCTACAACTTTTTTTCTCAGTAGTTTCAGATTATATTACACAAGTAAAGACACTCTTTTTTTCAATTTCAGAATATTACGAGGTTACATTGTTTGCATTTCTAAAGTAAAGTTCAAGATGCAATTGAGCCCTTCATCCAGGGGGTGTGTTGTATATCCGTACATTGTGCCCGTTAGGTGAGAGTTTACCAAGCTCTCTCCTTTCCTGCCTTTCCCAATTCCCTCCCCACAACCCCCCACTTGAACATACTTGTCTTTTTCTCTCATGTCAGCATGTCGTAGTTTTTCTGTTACTTTCATATTAGTACTGAGTACATTGGAACTTGATTTTCCATTCTTGTGATACTTTCTTTGCTAAGAAGAATGTGCTCCAGCTCCACCCAGGTAACTATGAAAGTTGTAACGTCTCCATCTTTTTTTATAGCCGAGTAGTATTCCATGGTATACATATACCATAGTTTATTAATCCATTCCTGGGTTGATGGGCACTTGTGTTGCTTCCACATCTTAGCAATTATGAATTGAGCTAAAATATTCCAGTGCAAACGTCATTATGGTAAAGTGCTTTTTTTTTTTTTTTTTTGTTTAAAAAAAAAAAGATAAGGTAGATTAATAGTGAGAATGCGGGATGAAATGGAAGGTCTACTTTTACTTAAAGAGACTTTTTAAATAATCATTTGTGAATGTTGAAAGTGAGATTTTGCATTGCATTAAAAAGACTTTTTAAATAATCATTTGTGATTGTTGAAAGTGAGATTTTACATTGTTTTCTTGTACAAACAAATTATGTAAATTCTGTAAAGGATTATCCAAGATCACTTTTGGCCTTTTTATCATTAATATTTTTTGTGTTTTAAAGCAGAAAGAAAACTAAAAATACATTTTTAGTAGCTGCAAAAAAATATATAACCTATATAATTACTCCTTCTGCCTAGCGTATTTCTCCTTTAACCACGGGCCCCTCGGGATCTCAGGACAATTAGGGATCCACTCTTGCGTTGCTGGCATCTGTTCCAGGTGACAGCTCCTCTGGTATATTTAGTAAAACTTACATAAATTAGGATTACATCTTAATTTAAATACAGCAAGGCATCATTCTAGTAAGAATGCCTTACTAACTTTAGATTCACTGATATGGCATGCATGCTCATTATGTCTGCGTATCTATTTTTATTTTTAGGTAACAGCAGCAAAGAAACTATCATTTATTTCTGAATGTGTAGTTCTTTGTGAAGTTGTTAACCCAGATCCCAGTGACGGGGGGTGTGTGTGTGGGTGTTGGGGGATGTCTCTGAATCTCAGATCCCGTCCTTCTTCCTCTCTCTAGTCGAGACTTACAATGAGAGATCTGCTTGCTGGGAAGTGTCATCCTGGGTAAAGGGTGGTAAGAAGGATGTGTTGAGCACTGCGCTTTATATCAGTGAGCTCCAAGCTGCAGGGTTATAATCTAGCAGTGAGTCCTAAAATCAATGTCATTGGTGTAGGGGCAGCATTTTTCATTTTTAATAGGAAAGGGTAGAAATTAGAGCATAGGTAAGTTTGTTTCTGAGTTACGTGTAGACATAGTATGCATATTGTACCATACATATGATATGTGTTAGAATGTAAAAATCTGTTTTTTGCTCTAGGCCATAGTGAGAGAAAGAATAAAAAAATTTATTACTTTAAATGTCAATAAATTGTCTTGTGTCAACCAATTAAAAGCATATGATAAATGACTACATTCTCTGTAGTTTTGGAGAATATCTTTAAAACATATCGTATTTACTAGGAGAATCATAAAACACAGGTTAATTATAAATAAGACTTTTTATAAAAATTGAAACAAAAGCTTTCGGAATGGCTGTTATAAGCTCCTCTAATTAAAGATCGTATTTACCTATTGAACTGGAGCTATGTAGGCAAAGCATTTGAGTAGGAGCTTATTATGTCTAATGTGGGAGATGTCCTAAATCATTAGTCCAAGTTTATGTACTCTTAATTATCAAGCCAAAAAGATAACTTAATTTACAATTTTAGAAACAAGGTAGCATTTTGTGAGCAAATGTAAGCAGTTCATTTTTGTGAGTTTGTTATGTTGAAGTGCAAACAGAAAGTGGCAAAACCTCAGCGTACCAAATGGCAGCCGTTCTGTAAGTATTTATTATGAGTCTTTGTTGCTTCAAGCCATAATTGATTCTACTAATAAAAAGTTGTTTGTGTTATACAGTACCAAATCATGTGTGCATAAACTATTAAGCACAGCCTTTACCACTGTGAATATGTATAATACATACAAATACGTGTATATTATTAGGTATTTATGATTCTTAAGTTTGGGTGAATTGCTGGTATAGAAATAATAGTGCTTTGATAGTACAACTACTTTTATGTACTTAAGGACTATATGTGTAAATTATGTGATTTGTTTATTTATAGGTTGAATATCTACAGTGTACTTTGGGTATTTGATTTCTTAAAAAACGGGCTTAAGCCTTTTTTTACTGACATTGCACTAATACAGATTCCATCCATGCACGTGGCATTTCTCTCCTCGAAGTAAAATGACTATTGAACGCAGGATCCAGTTTCTGCATTTAATGTGTGTGTGTTTTTCTCCAAGACTATTTTGAATTTCACGCGATAGTTCATGAGAAAATTTATAAATCAGAAAAATTGTCTTAATTTCCAACGATTGCCTGTATTCCTCTCAAATTGTGTTCTGCACCTGGCACCTGATAATTAGCAGGAAGCCCGTAAGACATAGCTGTGTGAGACGCTTATGTCACGATTAACATTGTTGGTTTTGACCATTGCTGAGATAAAATATCTCATATTTCAAACTCACTTGCTTCCTTTGTTCTGTGGCTCCCACTCTGCCTTGACAGACTGGTTGGATCACTATGAAGTTGAAGGATGTTTGAACAGTACATCAAGGTTCTCTTGAATTTCTGGCTTTTCTGGCAAGCTGGGGAAGGAGGCAGGTAGACCAGAGTTGGAAGGGCCCATGGTGTGGAGCGTTAGTAAGTACTGGGAGGCTTAGCATTGGAGGTAATTTCTGGGTCTGATGGCGTGTATCAGAAGGCAGAGGATAATAACCTACATGGCTGAAGCAACAATATTTTGAAAGCGTTTATCTAAAATGTGTGCATTTTTTTTTTTTTTTGAGACAGTTTCACTGTCACCCTTGGTAGAATGCCATGGCATCATAGCTCACAACAACCTCAAACTCTTGGGCTTAAGTGATTCTCTTGTCTCAGCCTCCCAAGTGTTGAGACTGTACCCCCCCCCCCCACCACCACCACAATGCCTGGCTAGTTTTTGGTTGTAGTCATCATTGTTTGGCAGGCCTGGGCTGGGTTTGAACCCTCCAGCTCCGGTGTATGTGGCTGGCTCCTTAGCTGCTGAGCTGCAGGCACCCAGACTAAACTGTGTTTTCGTAGTTGGGATATCTACAATGTTATATAATCATCAGTACTAATAATTAGGCAGGTGAATCACTTGAGCCTGGGATTGAGGTTACAGTGAGCTGCCATCACTTCACTGCATTCCAACGTGGGTAACAGAGCAAGACTGTGTCTTTGAAAAACTAATAATAATGAAAATAATCATGATTGATATTATATTTAGTACAAAATAGTACCCTGGGAATTTTTTCCCTTTTATCATTTATAAGTGCCTCACCCAGTATATTAAATTTGGAATTGATTACTGCCGCAGTCATCAACTATGTGTATCCTCATACAGTCTCAGTTAATTGTTATCAAAGTAGAGCACGCACACGTTTACAAAATCCAATTCTGCCCAGAGCCTCAGATCAAAGAACAGTGAGACTGAGGCAGCGCTCTCACTTCTGTTAGCTGTTGATTGTAAGTTATACCTGTCCTGCACAACTGTGAGCCTGTATAGCAGTTCTGTAGTCAGTCAGAGTATCTTTTGAATGCAGTTTTCTGCCTTCACACTTCATAGATACTCTAAGCCAGTGGTTCTCAACCTTTCTAGTGCCGTGGCTCTTTAATACAGTCCCTGTGGGTCATGACCCACAGGTTGAGAAGCGCTGCTCTAAGCTGTCATCCAGAGATAGATGCTATCTTCCCTTCAGCTCATCTGTATCCTTTGTTTTTCCCTCCTATTCTTTCTTCTGTTTCTCTTAGGTCTTAGACTGTCTATAAACTTGGCTTAGTCTTGTTTCTACGTTAGGAAGTATTTGTTACATCTCTAATCAGATTTCTTTTGGGTAAAGAAAGTTATTCTTAGATACCTTTATTAGGCAACTAAACTTTTTGAGCTATATTTCAGTATTTAAAGTATACTAGTTATTTCACCTTGGCACTGTAGCTCAGTGAGTAGGGCACTGGCCACATACACCAAGGCTGACTGGTTCAAGCCTTGCCCGGGCCAGCTAAACAACAGTGACAAATGCAACCAAAAAAAATAGCAGGGCATTGAGGTAGGAACCTATAGTCCCAGTCACTTGCGAGGCTGAGCCAAGAGAATCGCTTAAGCCCAAGAATTTGAGGTTGCTGTGAGCTGTGATACCATGGCACTATACTAAGGGTAACATAGTGAGACTCTGTCTCAAAAAAAAAAAAAAAGTATACTAGTTACTTGCATTATGGAAACAATTAGCAATAGTCCTTATAACTAAGAAATGATCAAAATTATGAATTTAAATGTATTCAATAAATATTTATTACTATGTGTCTGATACTATTTAAATATCATTTGTTTACTATATTCTTATTTGTCTATGATGAATTGATTTATCAAGTTGTTTTTCTTTTTTAGACAAAATTGAAGAAGCACAAAAAGAACTTAATGGGGCAGAAGTTTCAAAGAAAGGTATGTTAAAGTCAGCTTGAATATAGACTTACAGAGATACCTCTCCATATACCTTATATTGCAACCTTACTAAATCAATCCATGTGAACATATCATGAAAGTGGAAATCAGTTTGAACTTATTGTTACTTACAATTTTATGGACTTTGCTTTATGAACTATTTTAGGTGCTTAGCACCTTGTATAATGGTTTTGCACATACTAATATATTACAGATAGGAGTGTGACTGAAAGATGGTAGTGGCATATATTTTGCCTTTTGGTGGGTGGACAGGGTCTTGCTGTGTCACAGGGCTGCAGTGAAATCATCTAAGGTCACTGCAGCCTCAAACTTCTGGGCTGGGACTATGGTCATGCACCATGATATCTAGCTAATTTTTCAATTTTTTGTAGAGTTGAGATCTCTCTCTCACTATTGCTTAGGCTAGTCTTAAACACCAGGGCTCAAACAACCCTCCTTTCTCTGCCTCCCAAATTTGTAGGATTATAGAGATGAACCACCATGCCTGGCTGTTGAAGCTCTTTTAAAAGTCTTGTTTGAGAGACCGTAGGAAAAGTAGTAGTAAATTGGGTGCAGCTGGCTATGACTGTGCATGTGTGTGCGCGTGTGTGTTCATGAGATACAGTATATTATTATAGCCACAAAAGAGGACGACAACTAGAACAGCCTGAATGCTGGTCAGTGGAAGCATAGTTGAATAAACTGTAGTACATTTATAATTCGAGATGTCATGCATCTTTAAAAAAATGTCATTACTTCAATTGATGGTAATGATTTATTGTTAAATAAGAAAAACAAAATTGCAATGTAGCATGTAAAATATCCTAGTTTGGGTTGAAACAAATGACATTTCCAGGTATGTATGTGTGTACATATGTAAGTTTACACACATACACATATATGGAATTGGACAGAGTTTGACAGGATTTATATGTGGATATGTTTATGGTGGAGGAAGGGGCAAGGGAAGATGACTTTCATTTGTAAGTTTTTGTATTATTTTACTAGCTGTGATTTGTGTTATTTCACTAGCTGCAACGGGTATAATTTTGTGTTAAGAATAAAAACTTAAAAGGCAAAAATTTGTTTCCTTCTTAGAAGGCATATTGATCATCTTTCCAAGCAATATAAAAATAACACATGAGATTCAGGACAGTGCAGGAAGGGGCAAATAGTGAAGGAGATAGTGTTTCAGCTCTGTTAATGAATAAAATTGATTATTATCTTTAATATAATTAAAAAATTAATATAAAAGTAAAGTTCTCTTTATGACATTTATGTTTCATGATTTAGTATTTTTTTCCTTGTTACATATTCTAATTACAGTGGAATATTTTGACAGAGTAATTTCTCTAAATAAGATTATAAATTGAAAGCTTAAAAAAAAAATCTTTTAAATCCAGTTAGACTGCTGATAGGCATCCTTAGGTGACATAATTTCTTGCTGTCCCAGTTCTCGGTCCCTTCCACCAGCCGGTGAAGCCTCCTGGCTTGGTCAGGGTTGGTCTTGATCTTTGTGCAGTGCTGTGTGGCATCCGTTAAGTAGCCTCCTCCCACCCCCTTCTTCCAGGGGAGCTGTGGAAGGGCCGTATTAGACTCTATCCTCCAATGGCATTCTTACAGGAAAGCACGGCTAGAACAAGGAGAGATACCTCCATAGCCATGCTGCCCCTTCACAGGCTTGGCTGAGGATCCTGTCCTCACACTACTGTAGGCGTAAGGCGCTGAAGACTCTCATGTTGTAAGAGGCCTTGCTTTTTAAACTTCCTTTCTCATAGCCCTTTTTACTTCCAGTCGTGGTTTAGAGCCGCTTCAAGTAGCAAAAGAAATGTGAGCTTGTCTTCCTTTCCCCTTCTTATTCCAAAGAGTTTTCAGAACAGTGAACTAAATGCCTGGTAGAAAGGAGGAAACCGAACAAAGGCTCTAGAAAAAGAAATTGGATAATGAGGTTCAGAATAATTGAGTGGGCTACCGTTGGCAGGCTGCACTTACTCAAGACCCTGGATGAATACCAAGTGAGCGCTGTTCTGTGTGCCTCTGCATAGAATTACTACTTGGCTTTCACTTTTACTCAGAAATTCTGGGCAAATTAAAAATAGACTAAATTTCCTTCCAAATATAACTAAGGAATAACACCAATTTGCCTTTAACAATATGAGGAAAAAGTCTTTGAATAGTAGAAGTGTTGAGATTTCACAAATCTTTTCTTGCTCAGGCACTTCTTTTTTTTTTTCTAAAGGAAATTCATTTCTTTTGTCAAAGAATGTACTTTAAAAATAGAGTCATTTGTTTTTAGATTGTGATGAGTCACCTATGGTAGATCATTCTTTCAATATTTTTCTGGAATGCTGTTGATTTTCTTTTTTCTCATCCTATAGGATTGACTAAATCTGGCTTTAAACAGAAGCACTGCCAATAATTTTAAGGCTTTGTCTTTGTTGAAGATTCTGTGATTCGTAACTTATTTGAAGTTCTTTTTCCTCCTTTCTCCTTTTTTGTAATTATTACGACATGTTAACTAATCTGTTTTGAGAAGCATGTAGCATAGTGGTAGATAGGCTCTTAAAAGAAAACCTGCTCGTTAATACATTTTTTGCTCACTGTGTCATATCAGTACCAGGCGCTACCTGATTGCGCCATTGGAGCACTTACATTTTTTTAAAAAGACTTTTTTCCCCATACTTTAACATTTTAGGGCAGTATAAATCAGTTCACACTGTAACATGGTAGCATGGAAAAAGATTTTACCCATCATATACCAATAGACTAAAGAAGTGTGCTACATTATGTTAATGTTCTTTTTTTTTTATTATATTTCTCTGCTTATTGAAAATCAGATGACTTTAATTGGATTTATTTTGATTTTAGTCACTTTGACTGTAGCTACAAGCATGCAGCATTCACACAATTCTCCATAACATCATTATGTTCTTTACAGTACTATACTTATTCTTAACTGCATTCCGCTTGACACTATTTTTAAAATTACTGAGCACAATATAAGTTAAATAGTGACTGTCGCAGGTGCAGTAATGGAATATGAGTAAAATTAACTGGGAAGAAATAAATACGTCAATTAGCTGAGCTTTTATGTGCTGTCTCATGGATAAGCTTTAATTTTAATATTTTGTTTTAAATTTTGATCATAATATGTTTGACACATAAAAATTAATATATGTAACATACTAAATCATAAAGAATAAAAATAACACGGTCATTGTTGATTTCAACAACCAGTTTAAGAACTGGGACATTGCCAGGGGATGTGCTGATCCACATTCCCTCCCATTATCTCCTCCATAGAGTTATTTATTGTCCTCGATTTTGTGTTTGTAATCTCAATGCTCTTAAAAATAATTTTGTCATGTAAGCATGTATCCCCCAACAATGTATTTTTTAGTTTTCCCTATATTTGAGCTTTAAAAGTGAAATGATGTTATGTAGTACATAGTCTTCCACAGCTTTTTTAGCCCAACATTGTTCCCAAGATGTGTCCTTGTTGTTGCCTGTAACTATTTTGTTTCATTGCTCTAATAATATTTTATTATATGAAATGATTTATTTACCCAAATCATCTTCGGTTGATGGATTTGAGTTAATTTCTACTTTTTTGCTATCACAAACAATGCAACTATGAACATTTTCAAATCCTGCTGCTCATGTGTGATTTTTCTAGAGTGTATATAGGGAATCTGGATGTTCAGCTTCACAAAATGATGCTAAATTGTTTTCCAAAGGTTTTTTTGGGGAACGTTTTTACATTCCAATTGTCCATGTCTAACAATTCATTTTGAGCTATCAACATGTGGTATTTTCAGGCTTTTAAATTTTTCCAATTGAGTGGGTGTAAAAAATAAATAGAATTTTATTCGGCTCTTGATTTGTTTCCCAGATTAATAACGTTAAAAGAAATATTAACTTACTAGTTTAAAAAGGGTTTACTTGAGCAAAGAATGATTCATGAATCAGGCAGCAGTCAGAACCAGAAGAGGCTCAGAGTCCTGCCCAGCAGTGTGAGCAGCACACCTGTAGGCCAAATGTGGAAGCAAACGTGATTGGCTGCAGCTAGACTCTGCCTTATGTGGGCATATTGTGATCAGGCATTTGACTTATTTGGGCATGGCATGACAAGTTGGCTGCCTAGGATTGGCTGAAAACAGGCTATTTGTTACCAAAAATATTCTCCTAGTTAGATTTCAGTTTGTCTATACAGTATACTTAGCTAGTGTGTTACATAGTAAGGAGACATCTTCAGGCAAATGGGCTCCTACTTACTTAATTTAACATTAACAATGTCAACATGTCTTCGTTTACATTTCCCCTTACTGAAATGTTTGCTACAATCTTTTGTCCATTTAGTAAAAAGCAAGTTCTTTACCTTTTTCTTAATACGTGTGGGTAACAACGCCTTGTCTTATATATTTTAGGGTTTTTTTCTTCCCCTCTTTTTTATCTTTTACTTGTTTAAATTTAAGAGGTATCAGTGCAATTTTGTTATGTAAATAAATTGTGTAGTGGTAAAGTCTGGCCTTTTAGTCTGTCCATTACTTGAATAATGTACATAGTACCAGTTAGTATTTTCTTGTCACCCACGCTCCCTCACCTTTCTGAGTCTCCGGTGTCTATTATTTCACACTCTATGTCTATATGTATACATTATTTAGCTCCCACCTATAAGTAGCAAAGTGTAGTATTTGACTTTTTGTTTCTGAGTTGTTTTACTTTGATAACGGCTTCCAGTTCTATCCGTGTTTCTGCAGAGGGAATGATTTCATTTTTTTAGGCCTGAGTAGTATTCCATTGTGTGTATAGCACATTTTCTTTATCCAGTCATCCATTGATGGACACTTAGGTCAATTCTATATCTTTGCCATAGTACTGTAATAAATATGTAAGTGCAGGTATCTTTTTGATGTATTGATTTCCTTTCCTTTGGGTGGATATGCAGTAGTGGGATTGCTTGATTAAATGATAGTCCTATTAGTTATCTGAGAAATTTTCAAACTTTTACAAAAGATGAAATTTACATTCCTAACAACATTGTATAAATGTTCTCTATTCTTTGTATCTCCCCCAACTTCAGTTATTTTTTGACATTTTAAGCCATTTTGACTGGTATGTCGTATTTTCTCACTGTGGGTTTAGTGTACATTTCTGATGATTAGTGCTGTTGAATATTTTTTATATGTTTATTGCCATTTGTACATCTTCTTTTGAAAAATGTCTATTCATTTTCTTTGTAATAGGATTATTTGCTTTTGGTTTTTGTTGTTGAATTGTTTTGAGTTCCTTATAAATTCTGGAAGAACTATTCCCCTGTCAGTTGCATAGTTTGTGGATAATTTTTCTTATTCTATAGGTTGTCTGTTTGCTCTTTTGATTATTTATTTTGCTGTGTAGAGGCTTTTTAGTTTAAGTCCCATTTGTATATTTTTGTTACATTTACTTTTGAAGTCTTAGTCATGAATTCTGTGCCTAGACCAATATTCAGAAGAATTATTCCTAGATATTATTCTAGAATTTTTATGGTTTCAAATCCTACATTTATGTCTTTTATTCATCTTGAATTGATTTTTTGTATATGGTGAGAGACAGGGATCCAGTTTCATTCTTCTGCCTGTGACTATCGGTTTTCCCAGCACCATTTATTGAAACGGGCGTCCTTTCCCCAGTGTATGTTTTTGTCACCTTTGTTAAAGGTCTGTTGACTATAGATATGAGGCCACATTTCTGAGTTCTCTATTCCATTGATCTTTTTGCCTATTTTTATACTAATACTATACTGTATTACGGTAGCCTTTTAGTATAATTTGAAAATCAGGTAATGTGATTTCTCCAACTTTGTATTTTTTACTTAGTATTGCTTTGGCTATTTGAACTCTTTTTTAGTTCCATATGCATTTTAGTATTTCTTTTCTAATTTTTTAAAAAATACTATTGGTATTTTATAGAGATCTTTCATTTCCATGATTAAATATATCCCCAGGTATTTTATTTTTCTTATAGTTACTCTAGGTGGGATTGCTTTCTTGATTTAGTTCTCAGCTTGATCATTATTGGTATATAGAAATGCTTGTGATTGTTGTAATTGATTTTGTATCCTGAAACTTAATTCAATTATCAATCCTAACAATTTTTTGGTGGAGTCTTTAGGGCTTTCTAGATATAAGATCATAGTGTCAGTAAACAGAGATAATTTGACTTTCTCTTTCTCAATTGGATGCTTTTTATTTTTTCTCTTGCTTAATTGGTCTGGCTAGGACTTCCAGTACTGTGTTGGATTGGAGGGACAATAGTGGGCATCCTTTTATTGTTCCAGTTCTTAGGGGGAATGCTTTCAACTGTTTCACATTCAATATGATGTTGCCTGAATATTTATCACATATGGCCTTTATTATTTTGCAATATAGTCATTCTATTATAGTTTCTTGTTTTTTTTTTTTTTTATCATGAAGGGTTGCTAGATTTAATCAGATGCTTTTATCTGTTTAAATGATTACATGTTTTTACTACCTTGAGATATCTTCTAACTCCAGTAAGATTAGCTCACATGATGAAATCCCAAAACCAGAGATGTTGGCGTGGATATGGAGAAAAGGGAACACTTCTACATTGCTGGTGGGAATGTAAACTAATACATCCATTTTGGAAAGACGTTTGGAGAATACTCAAAGATCTAAAAATAGACTTGCCATTTGACCCTATAATTCCTTTACTGGGTATATACC
>CAUYON010085129.1:0-16112 GCA_963573935.1 Arctocebus calabarensis
GCAACCTCCAATTCCTGGGCTCAAGCGAGTCTCCTGCCTCCGCCTCCCAAGTAGCTGGGACTACAGGCGCCCACCACAACTCCCGGACATTTTTTGGTTGCAACCGTTATTGTTGTTTGGCGGGCCCGGGCTGGATTCGAATCGCCAGCTCAGGTGTATGTGGCTGGTGCCTCAGCCTGCTGAGCCACAGGTGCAGTGTCAAGATTTTTCTATGGGAAAGCAACATTTTCTCCCATTTTAAGATGAGAAAAGTAAGGTATAAAGAGCTTAAGTATTTTATTCAAGTTCAGGGCTAACATTTGAACCTTGGTAGGTATTACCTTCCACCCTAGTGCTGGCTAATAGTCTCAGGGTAACTTTTTCATTGTTTTAGATGTTACTGCCCACAGCCCTTTAAAGTGAAGTTTTGTGTTGTTTTTTAACTTTTGCATTCTTGTACCCTTTTTAGCACTTACAAATATGCAAATCCTTTTATAAGGTTTATGGAATATCTCCTTAAATAAAGCTATTACCTCATTTAATCATCATTTATACACATGCCTGTGACTCAAGAACTCAGTTGACATTCTGGTTCTATTTGAGAAAGGAACTGAAACTTAGATAAATTACGAAATTTTCCCAGATCAAACGGTCGTGTTTGCGGTGAGAATGTCCATGGGAGCTACCATTCGATGTCTCATTGTGAAATGATCAGCTACCCAGTCTCCCGTGTGTCATACTTCATTAAATGTAATGAACCTGCCAGAGGATGATGCGCACACTACAGGGGAAGAAACAGACTTCAGGATTCTGTGAACTTCACTTAAAATAAAACACTGATGTGGCAAAACCAGAATTCAGGTCTAGGATTGCCTAATCCCATTGCACCTGCTTTGTGTCTTTGCTGTAATGCTTCCCGCTCAGTCCATGAACAAGCATTCATTTGAGACTCAAAACATTTTGTAGCCTATGCTGCAGATAAGCTGATTCTCACGCTGAAAATTTTAGGGACAGGTGTTAACTTTCAGCATCTTGAGTCATAAAATAGCTTCAGTGTGGTCCCCAGAGAAAGCCTGACTTAGAACATCATTCCCTGTTAATGGGCCTTCCAAGAAGAGTCAATTGTCTATAGCCTGCCAAGTACTTAAATGAATTAACTTGCTGGGTGAAGTTATTTTCTAATGTCAGAGTGTCCTGGAGGAGGAAATGAGGTAGAAAGCGATAGTGTTTAACCCTCGCATAAAAGCTATCGTAGTGACATTAGACCTTATCCTAGAGCAATGTTTTAAAGATTTGGGTTTAGAGATTAAAAATATTAGTGTCATCACTTCAATAAAAACAAAGGTGATAGATACATTTTTATGTCTGGAAGAGAAAACTATCAGAAAAGAAAGAAAAATAATTCTGTTTCCATATGCATATGTAAAGCATACCAACAATAATCTTTTAACAAGGAGACTGCTCAGATTCCAAGTAAGCAGCATAAAAAGGCCATCTGCAATGTAAAGATACGTAATAAGACCATTAATTCCATGTTTCTTTTTTCCTAATTGGCTAACCCATTCTATAAGGTTGATTATCCATGATATGGTTAAAAAATGCTTATGAGATTTTATTCGTTCAATTTTATGGGAGCTCCCTATGAGTGCTTTCTTTCCTCTGCAGTAAAGTCAAGTAGTTGTTCAGATAAACTACAAAAAGGTAACTTAAGGCCTCTTTCTTAGAAACCTTTCTCTAACTTCTCTGTGTCCCTTGCCTCAATATATATTACATCAAGTCTGTTTTCCCTAGAGTCAAAGATTGCTAAAAGCACTCAAGGGAAGATCAAGTTATGAAATGAATGGGACTATTCTTTGCTCTCAAGTGTAAGGACAAAACGCACCGAGAGACTGTGCTAAGTTAGGAGTGAAAAGTAAATGTCCTCACACCTGATAGTTCTTCTTCACATTAGCAAAAGGACCTTTACATACTGGGAAACAGGGTAGGGGAGAAGGTGTCCTACTATTTATTTTTCAGGTATAAAAGCTACATGCAACCAACTTACCTTTAAAATACATCCAAGTGAAGCAGTCTTGGGAAATCAACAGGAGGCATTTTACAGAGCATTTGAACATGATGTTGAGGTAAGTAAACAAATCTGAAGCCAAAAATGTTAAAGAACTGAAGTAGAAGTCAAAACTCAGAGAGGTCTGTTAGGAAGCAAATTCACCATACATTTTACAAATATTACACTTAGTCCCTGATCTTTTTTTTTTTTTTTTTTTTTTTTTTTAGACAGTCTCACATTGTCATTCTTGGTAGGGTGCTGTAGCATCACAGCTCACGGCAACTTCCAACTCTTGGGCTTAAGCGATTCTCTTGCCTCAGCCTCCCAAGTAGCTGCGACTACAGGTGCCTGTCACAACACCTGGCTATTTTTAGACAGTGTCTCACTCTGACTCAGGCTGGTCTCAAACTCCTGAGCTCAGGTAATCCACCCACCTCGTCCTCTCAGAGAGCTAGGATCACAGGCACGAGTCACTGCGGCCAGATTTCTAATGGTTCATTTGATTTATGATTTTTGAACTTTACTAAGGTAAGTTAATAATATACATTTAGTAGAAGTCTTACTTTGAATTCTGAATTAAAATTCAAAATTCTTTATAATAACTTTATTATGAAATGGACTATGTGGTAGATAATTTTGTCCAACTGTAGAATAATGTCAGTATTCTGAGCACCTTTAAGGGTGGACAAGCTAAGCTAAAATGTTTAGAAGGTCAGGCATATTAAATTAATATTTGACTTATGACATTTTTATTTTATGATGGGTTCATCAGAGCATGATCTCATCATAACTCAAGGAGTGTCAATATGTGAAAATTACACATAATGAATACATTTTAGAAATGACTTAGAGGGACTGGGTGGCAAGGCATTTTTGTGCATGTTACAAGCCTATAGAACATATTCATGTGCCCAAGTCCTTTGAAAAGAGGGAAGAAAATATTCCCATGGCGTGTCCCGTTCTAATGCTCATCCTATTACATAGGTCTCTGGGCTGTGCAATCCCCAAATGTGCACGATCTATTGCTATATCTCAGCCATTTCCTGGGGTGCAGACATGACGGGTGATGTCTGTTTCGCTGACCCCAGCTGCTTCCGGCTCTAGGTACAAGCTATAACTGCAACGCTACTCTTGCCTTCTTAGAAAAATGTATTCACAAGAAAATGAGTTGCAATTATTTAAAACATAAAATGTCCAGTTTATTATGAAAACAAATTATTCTTTAAAAACCCAAGAGCCAAACGTCACTCACTGATGTCAGTAAGTTCTGTTACCCAAGCTGTGAACTAACAGAGGTTATGGGGGTCTCCCAAATCCCTGCCTAAAGACGGATCCTTGAATTTTGACATTAGTTGAGTTAGTGTTTGGATGACAAGAGAACTGAGGTATCTGTAAAATGTGGCATAAATTTCTGTAATAACGCTGAGATTGGGTTGAAGTTCTTCACCAAGCTGACATACAGAGCAATGTGTTAATGCTAATATGTGTTGATCTTTATCTCTAAACAAATATTCATAGGTTGTGAAAGAAAATTTGTAAATATGCATATCGTTTTATTTTATTTTATTTTTTTTAAGGAAAAGGAACTATAGATGTCACAACACCAAACAGGAAAATGTGCCTTCCCCTGTGATACCCTGGCCTCCTTGCTCCAATCAAGCCACGTTCCAACAGGGCGGATTATTGGTCCCTTAAGTCACATTTTATCAGAAAAACATGCACAGCACAACCAGATCACGAGGAACACAGTGAACCTCAAGACAGCAAAAAGCAGAAAAACCTCCAAACAGGAGACACCACAGACTTTTTTCAGTATTTGATGGAATTGCTTAATTTTAAGGTGATCTGTTAAAACAAAAACAATATGCGGCAAGGACTTAAGTTGAGTGACTTTCTTTACTTTCTTTATTTAAGTAGAGTTTCCCATTGCGATTCTTAGATCATTCCAGATAATTTTAGAGAAGGCCAATTTTTTTTTCTCTGTTTGAAATAAGTTCTAAATAAGTTTGAAGTAAGTTTAATTGTCATCCTTTACATTTTTAAAAGTAAATATCCATACAGCAGGAGAAAAGTAGCACAACCCAAATATAAGCAATGTTTCAGATTTGACAAATGGTTGACGATATGGTAATTATTGTTATAAAGGAAAAGAGTTTAGAAAATATTTTAGATGTGTTTCATGTTATTAAGACTCATTACATATTTTCCATACAATAAACTAATACACATATGATTTTTTTCCAGGAGCATATTTTTACACAGTCTTTTATGGATGGAAACAATATAGCTTATCCCCTAAGTTAACTAATTATTCACCTTCTTGTTACTTTATCTGAGCTATTATTCACAATGTTTAAAGAGTGAGAGTGTAAGACTTTTTTCTCTTGTGGTCCTCAATATTCTAATAAGCACATGGGAATTCTGTGTTCCACAATTTCTCCCTATTATATAACCCTATGGCTATGATGTTTTCAAGTTTAGAAAGAATTTATTTCTTTAATAGCTACAGTACTATTTATGGTCTTTTATTCACCCCTTAAAAGTTTAACTACTGAATTTAAGATACCTCCATTTACAAGGCTAGTTTTGACAAGACAGACAAGTATATTCCAAAAAGAATTTATGTAAAATATAATAAAGAATTTTTCATCATGCATCAATTTTTCTGTGGATATGTCTTGTTTGTTTTAATTTTAATCAACAGCTTTTAAAGAGATCAGAGAACATAATACTTAGATAAGACACTATAAGGCAGGAAGAGGTAAATTATTTGTAACTTCGATGATTACAATTATCTTTTCTTCTGTGTTAGATTTGTTTCAGAACTATTTATTAGTCATTTACAATTGACTTTGTTTGTGACAGCACTAATTTACAGGTAATTTTGACATCTGGCACATTTTCAGAATATGGGCTCTTATACCAAAAGAAAAAGCATGCTTAAGGCTGGAACTAAATATTTCTACTAATTTGTCATTTAAAAGTAATAGCTGTCAAGACTAACACTTCATAAAAGTGGTTATAAAGAAATTTAAAATATTTCTTACTAAATTGTGCAGGCTGATTTTACCTATTTGTCTTCTGTATACTAAGCCACATCTTCCCAGCCAGCATTTTGTGTGCATCATCTTTAGGGAAATTTCCTACTTTTCTTAATGCCGGACAACATGTGTCTCATTCTTATGGGAGGCTTTCTCTTTCTTCAATTCACTTTTTAAATTGACAAGTAAAAATGGTGCACTCATGGTCTTGGGATACAGAGTATTATTCCACCTCTGCGTTTGTTGCTTATTTGTAGGACTTGGAGTTCTTCGACGTCAGAACCTATAAATTAATGTTTTCTGATTTCACAGGATTAATGCCCAGGTGCTGTTGCATAAGAAGCTTGGTACTGGCAATAGGATTTCTTGAGTTGGCAGGTGGATGGATGTATATATTGATGTACGAATTGATGAATGAAAAGGAATGAATGAATAAGTGAAGGGAAACTGTATTTGCTCAAAGAACAAAAGCAATCTTCTGAAAGTAGTCTTAAAAATGTCCTGCTATAGTTCACTGTGAACCCACTCTCTCCAACTGAAATCAGATTTCTATTTCAATGACAACTTGTCTTACTGGTTTACTGATCTTTGAAATACCTGATCAATTTTCTAGGAGGTGTTTGTTTGCTGACTCTGAGTCAGAGTGCCTTTTCCTTATGGCCAGGTGTCAGCTCCCTTGATTTGGTGTATTTGCTTAATTCAAAGAATCTGCAGTCCAGTTGACATAGATTGAAAGATTACATCCCCTACACCAGAAATAAATATGTTGAAATTCTAACTGCCAATCTGATGGTATTAGGAAGTGGAGCCTTTACAAGATCGTGAGGGTGCAGCGCTCGTGAATGGTACAAATGCCTCTAGAAGAGATGACAGAGAACTCTTTTGCCTTGCTCCTCTTGTGACAGGCAGAAGATGGACTCAGGAGCCAGGGGACCTTCCCGATGTCAGACTGGCACTGTAACATTGGACATTCCAGCCTTCAGAACTGTGAGAAATAAATTTCTGTTGTTCATAAGCCACCCAGTCCATGGTATTCTGTTATATCAGACTAAGACACTAATCTTTGTGTGTTATCATGCCATGCTTTTGATAATGACATATGAGCATACCATATCCATATAGATGCATTACTGAGTTTGGGTAAGTATCTTGCCTGAAGAATGAATCTCAGTTTAATAGAAATAAAGCATTTTCTGCTAAAACACAACATATGACTTATACATCTTATACTGGGCTAAATCTCAACCCAAGACTCAGTTATGCTAATGAAAAGCATAACTTTAATATAGTTCTGATCCTGCATAAAAGTATAACTTAAAACATATTTTTAAAAATAAAATTCTATTCTTTGTCAAAAAAATTATTTTCACTTTTCTTACTACAGTAATTGGAATAAAGTCACTCGTAAAAAAATGAAAAAGTCTAACACTTGTTAAATATAAAAAAAGAGGTAAATTAAAAAAAAACAGAGCTGAAGTTTAGATTATTTTAGTATGTTCGACCTTTATACATTTACTTGATTTCAACTTACCCATCTATAAAATAGGATAATTTATTCCTTATGACTTTGTAAAAATCAACTGAGATAATACAGCACAATGATTTTTACTGTTTGAAATAAAAGACATCTCTGAAGACTATTTTAATTATTTTAAGTTAAAACAATGTTTGCCAAATGTCATAGTTAAAATAAAAATAATTGTGGATGTTTACATATTAACATCCTGGGTACAGTAAACTTTATCCACTTACTACTTTCCATCTCACAGCAAAGAACCTTGTGTACATCAGGTTAGTTGACTTTCGATTGCGTGCATGAGATCCAGTCAAGAAGAAAAGGCAAGGAGGCCCCACGAGGTACTTGATTTTCAGTTTTAGTCAGTAGACCCTGAACAGGAGGGATGTGATGACAGGATTCAAAGACTTGACCTGCTCGACAATGTAATTTAGTGAAACCAGGCCGGCTTGGCATAGTCACTTGCTTATATATTCCACTAAAAAGGGATATAACCAATGTCAACAGTTTGTTGAGTAGTGGACGGAGGGAATTTTAGATTGTCATCAAGGGTAAAAAAAGGCAACAAAAATCCTATAGAAACATGATTTTTATAAAAAGATGCCTTATAAAAACATGAGTTTGCATCATTAAGACTTAATGTCTTGAAGACTTAAAGTAAAATTAGCTAGAAATATTTCAGAAAAATTTTAAATTATAATATTTTAAACATTTAATGTTCAATATATTTTAACAATTTAATTATAGATATTTAAAAATATTTTTTCTAAGGGCTAATTCACATTAAAATCTCATAGCATTTTGAATCTGTATGGCTTCTTTGAATTGCTGGACAACAGATGGTAAGCTTGAAGCTTGCAGGAGGTGAAGCCCTCCCGTGTGTGTGTGTGTGTGTGTGTATGGGGGGGCCCCAAGCAACTTTCCCAGCTGCTATTTGTCGAGAACATATGCCCCTCCCCCGAGACCCGCTCCCTTCACCGAAGTCCATCAATTTCCAAGTGCCAAAGTCTGATCATTTACATCCAGTAGCTGCCACTTTGTCTCTGCAAACCTGCTGCCCCCTTTCCTACACATCTTGCTGCATAGGTTGCTACATAGCTTGTTACATAGATAACTACATACGTTGTTACATAAGCTGCTACATATCCTATTGCATAGGTTGCTACATATACTGATACATAGGTTGCTACATTGACTATTCATTTTTCTTTAACTAGGAGCATATAAGGTTCAATATTTAAATGATTTCCTGTAAGATATTTCACTTGGCAGGGGATTGATGATATTTATTAAATGGAGACGATCATAATTAATGTTTGTACAAAGCTTAAAGGAACCCTGGAAAGGACACAAGAGTTGTTTTTCATTCCTAGGAAATTTTGGTACTACCATGAAATATTTGTTGCTAGGTCAGTATCAGAGCCTCAAATAACATTAAAATTATAGGTTTTGTATCTAGGCGAATTTTATGTATTTAGCTCATTAATTTATTCTAAGACCTCCACAGATATTAATTTTATCAACAAAGTTTCCTTCAGAGGCATCCACATAGTCTAAGAATTGAAATCATATCTGTTAGTTGAAAAGTCAGCCTGATTTCAATGACTTTTTCAGCCATTCTTACATTAAAGCAAAGCTCTGGAGAACATTGGTGTCCTCACTTATTTTCTATGAAAATGACTTGCCCGTTCCTTCATTAGGGATTCTTTCTCCTTGTCTTGAAGGGTCCGACTTTTCCTGAAATACCATCTCTGCCTTTCTTTTCTTCCACTCCATCTTCTCTTCAATGCTCATCCTTTTATTTTAGGTATCAATATTTCAGTTTTAATTAAATAGTTCACATATAAAGAACGTATGAAAAATAATATAACTTGCATATTATTCATCAGTAGCTTTAAGAACTAAAACCTTATGAATATCACAGAAGCCTGTTCTTTTCCTTCCAGAGGGAATTTCCTTCCCTTCCTCCAGATACACCTGATACTCTATTCTGAATTTACTTCCGGGCATGAAAGAAAGAACTAGCTCTGTATTTTACCTGATGTGGAGGACATCGGGGTGTGCAGTTCAGAACCCTAACAAATGACTCATTGGAGCTGCTGGAATTACTCTGGGCCAGCAGTCTGCATCTGTGAATCTCTCGGGTGCTTTGCCGGACTGCAGACAATCACCTTGGTCAGGTCATGAAGGGGACCAAGGCTGGTTGTTTCCACTGAATGCCTGATAATTCTGAAGGGCCATCCCACATCCGGAACTCCTTGCGGGCACATCTGAGATAGTCTGTAGGGCTGCGTCACAAATGAACTTCTGCCTTCACCCCGTCCTAATTCTATCCCCTCCAAAAGTTCTGGTTGTCTCTCCTTTACAGGAGTGATGCATTTTCTACCTTTATACTTGAGCAACTATAACAGAAAACCATTGACTGGGTTGCTTACACATCAGATGGTTATTTTTCATAGTTCTGAAGGCTGGCGGGGAGGGTCCCAGACCAAGGCGCTGGCTGGTTTGGTTTCTGCCGAGGGCGGCTCTCTGCTCACAGCCAGGCTTCTTCCTTCTGTGTCCTCACGTGGTGGAGTGAGATCATTTCTCCTGTGGCTCTCCTTAGAAGGACACTCATTCCATCATGAGAGTTCCACCCTCTCGACCTAATTATCTCCCAAGGTCTTACCTTTAAATACCATCGCACTGGGGTTCGGGCTGCCCATAGAAATTGCAGCGTGCACAGATTCTCAGCTCATAGCCCATCATCCGAATGCTGCACTCTGCCTGAAAAGGCAGCTTGCTGAGGAAGCCACGCTGCACCGCTGGTCCAAGGCCGCCTTCTATCATTACAGAGGTGAACAAGTGCACAATTACAGTCTAGACGTTTTAAATGTTATCACTCTGCACATGTCCTTTAGCATCTTGGCAAGTTGACTTTTCCTTTCCTTTTATGTAAATTGCCTATTTATATTCTTTGTTCATAGTTTTTTGAGATCTTTAACATGTCTGTGTGTGTTTTATTTATAGGAATCATTTCTGTAGATTATATCTTTCTATCTCTTGATATCTATCTGTGTGTTACAGGTATACTGTTTTCTTAGTTGTGTCATACTTTTTCCTCTAATATAATGGCTTTAATAAACATGTAGGCTAATTTTAATTTTGATTAAAATAGTTGAGACTTTTCTCTAGGTCTGCTCTCTCTATGCTTGGTGTATATGCCTTTAATGCCCAATTTATAAGGAAATTCTGTTGTATTTACTAAAATATTTCAGAGTTTTGCATTCAGGTCTTTATTTCACCTGGAACGGTTTTGTTTATAGACCAGATAAAGAAGCACTTTATTATTTTTATTTCTCATGAATTTTGTATCATGCCAGTATTCTTTACTGATTAATCTGGAATCTGAAGTTCTATGTCTGGCAAGTATCATAGTTCTTTTCCCAGTGATCTATTTGTACAGCACTGTACTAAAACCATCGTTCCAATTACTATAGACTAAACATAAGTTACCATTCCCTTGTTCTTTGAATTCAGTATTACCTGGGATATCTATAAAAGAATTAAGTTTGCCAATTTCTAATCATAAATGACATGCAACTCACAAATTCATACAAAGAATATGTATCTATAAAAACCTGTAGAGATTCTGATTTCAACTGCGTAAAATGTATACATTGTTTTGGAAAGAATTGGCGCCTTTATGATATTAAGTCGTATGCATTAAAATGATATTTCTTCCTTTTTATTTAGATTTTCTCTATTATATTTTCCTAATGTTTAATAATTATTTGCACTTGGATTTGAACATTTCCCCTTCCCCTAGATAGTCCCCCAGTAAATGTCATCATTTATATTTATATTTCCCAACTTAAAAAAGGTATAGAAATGCACATGTTTTTGCATATAACCTATATTCTACAACCAATTTAAATTGTGAAAGGAATTTTTTTTTCTTTTTTTTTTTGGCCAGGGCTGGGTTTGAACCTGCCATCTCCAGCATATGGGGCTGGCGCCCTACTCCTTTGAACCACAGGTGCCGCCCAGTTGTGAAAGGAATTCTAAAAATTTTCTCTGTCTTCTTTCAAATTTCTATGTAGATCACCTTATTGTTTATAATATTTGTTGCCTTATTACTTATTTTCATTGTTTATAATTTTTATTT
Source organism: Arctocebus calabarensis (assembly GCA_963573935.1). Taxonomy (NCBI): domain Eukaryota; kingdom Metazoa; phylum Chordata; class Mammalia; order Primates; family Lorisidae; genus Arctocebus; species Arctocebus calabarensis. The sequence goes on from CAUYON010085129.1 coordinate 10,731, forward strand.
TGATTTCTTATTATTGTACTGAAGTCCTTCATAACCATGTTAAACAAATATAGCCCCGGGAAGCCTTATGGTTCATTTTTTGTCATTTCACCCTTCAGTGTGATAATTATTGTCTTTTTTTTTTTTTTTTTTTTTTTTTATATACAGAGTCTCACTTTATCACCCTCAGTAGAGTGCCATGGCCTCTCAGGTCATAGCAATCTCCAGCTCCTGGGCTTAGTCGATTCTCTTGCCTCAGCCTCCCGAGTAGCTGGGACTACAGGTGCCCGGCACAATGCCTAACTATTTTTTTGTTGTAGTTTGGCTGGGGCCGGGCTTGAACCCACCACCCTTGTTATATGGGGCTGGCGCCCTACTCATTGAGCCACAGGCACCACCCCAATTATTGTCATGTTTAATTGAAATACTTAGAGCCATGAATTGCTATTGAGTTCTTGAAACACAGCTCCTCCTAAGGTTACTCCAAATGAACAACAGTCATTGGTAGCCAGAGTAAAAAGAAAGAAGTCAAAGTATCTTATTAATGATTAATATATATTGATAATTTGTTATAATAATAAATTATATTGTGGAAAATAAAGCATACATTCATTTTCACCTGAGCCTTTGCACTTTTCTAAAAAAGTTTCCAAAAATTCAGTATTTAAGGAAATATCACCTATTCTTATTAGCTAAAGATTTTATTTATGTGAATGGGGAATGCTTTTTCTGCGTCTGTTCAGGCTGCTATAACAAAATGCCATTCCCTAAGTAGTTTCTAAATAGTGGAAATTTATTCCTCATGGTCTGTGTCCTGGCAATTCTAAGAAGAAGATTCTATGTCCAGTGAGGGTCCATTTATTGGTTTGTAAATGGCACCATCCCCTACGTACACTCGTGGTAGAAGAGTTGAGGGGGTTCTGGGGTGTCTCTTATAAGGTCACTAAGCCTAGTCATGAGGGCACTACCTTCATGACATAATCACCTACCAAAGGTCCCACCTCTTTATACGAGAGCATTGGGGGTTAGGATTTTTATGTATAAATTTGGGAGGGACTCACACTTTCGCACCACAATAGTATCTATGAGATAATCTTTTGTTTTCTTATATATTTCAGTTCATGTGATGAGTTACATTCATGGATTTTCTAAGGGTGAATCCTCCTCCCCCTCAAATGTTTTAAGTCAATCTAATAATATATTTTTACAATATAATTAAAGATTGGGTTTGATAACATTTTATCTAGGACTATTGGCTCTGTTAATGACATTGAAGTATGATTTTCTTTCTTTATCTGTCTTTGTCAGATTTGGGGATAAAAAAAATACTTGTCAATGACATGAATCTCATGAGTAGGTTTTTCATTAAAGATTTAATTTCCTAAATGGTTATAGGACCATTAATAGTTTTCGATTTTGTATGTGTCAGTTTCATTAAGTTTGACATTCATCTTCCTTCTTTTTCTCTCTACATTCTTTGGATGAATGTCTTGTCATTTCAAATAACATATTTATCTAAAAACTCAGCACATTTCTGATTTTGTAAGTATTTTTTACATAAATTTTAATCCCAATAACACCTTAAATGAATAATTAAAGTTAACTTTTCAATAATTTTTTTATGCTATGTTTACAATGTTCGGCTACTGTGACTTGCATTCCCAAAGGCAAGCCTGGGCTTATATATTTTTGAGAATTATTTTATCTGATATTATTTTCTGTGCTGTCTGGAGCAGACAGACAAATTTCTTCGTCTTCTTCCTTCTTCCTGATCGGTTGGTAGATTTGTTTTTTCTATAAACTACCATATTATTTCAGACTTTTAAATCTAGTGACCAGTTTAATTTCTGTCTCTTTGGACTGAAAGCCTTTTTCTTTCTTCTCACTCTAGAACCTTTGACTCTTCAAACACCCTGAGAATAGTCAAACAGGAAACTAACTGCCTTTTCTCTAGCCTCCTTTAAATTTTCCTTCTTTGAGGATTTTTCTTATTTTGCGTCAGATCGTGCATTTTATTGTAGTTCATATTTTTCTACTTTAAGAACCTTACTTTATTGATTTTTATTCCATCTACTATTCATTCTCATCTTTAAAACCCAGACCCATTGTATCCGTTTTCGCTGAAGGTTTCTGGTGGAGACTTGAGCTTCCTAGTTTTATGTGTCACTTTGGCTTGAACCCCACACACAAATATCTGCTCAAGAAGGTCTGACTGTGCAGGGAATTTATATTTTTAGGTGAGAGTAACTTTATATCAGTGGGCTTGGAGCAAACATGTTATCCTCCATGAGGGGGTGGCCCTCATCCAGTTAGTTGAAGGCATAAGATAAAAGACTGACTTTCCCCCAGGGAGAAATTTTATCTCCAGACCATGTGTCAGCTAAACACGTGATCCCGAATCTCCACTGCTTCTCTGTCTTGCTGCTTCAGCTCACTGATTTGGACTTGCCGGCCAAGGGTCAGGGGTGAACCGAATCAACACATACATGCTCTGTATCTACACAGACACACAGACATGATATACACACAAGTACTTGTGCACACACGGTTCTGTCTATCTACACGCTTTCTGTCAACTAATCAGTCAGGATAACCACTCCATTAGCGCCCTTTCTCTGGAGAACCCTCTACTGCACCACCACGCATTCAACTTCCTCTCTTGAATCCATAATATCATAAAATGTGAGTGTGGAATGTGTCAATTCCTTTCATAATTCTGCTTTATTCACAGTATTTCTCTGTCAGTACAGTTCGTCAGGTCAAAACATTATACAACAATAATACAATGAAATTTCAGACCAGTTGTTTTAATTCAGCATCCCCAAATTGTAAACACTATTTCTGTATTCTCTAATCCGCCATTTCTCCCATTTTTCTTGACTTGTTCCATTCTTTCTGACATGTTTCTAAATAGATGTTGCCTATTAAAATTTTTAAAAAGAACCAATTGTTAAAACATGGAGGTACTAAACTCTGTTATATTTAATATGCCTAATACCACATGAAATTATTGATGTATAAAACTTTGGTAACAAAATCTAATTTTGAAAAATCTCATATAAACTACTAAAAAACAACATAGCAACTGTATTTCTTATACAACAAATACAACGTATTCTGTTTTCCGAAATATGTGAATACATTGGCAAAGGCATTTAACACCATTATCTCCTCATCCATTTTGCTACTTTTGGTTAATATATACTTTTAATTTTATTTAGGGGTACACTCTTATTTTTACTGATGGGCAATTACATTCACATCTGTATAATTAGCTGTTAATGAATAAGGATTCTTATACAAGTTTAGACGTCCTTTCATATTTATGCTCTTATTTAGGTGAAACTTCACTTTCCATGGAAAAAATATATGGCCACAGAATGTTGACTTTATTTTGATTAACTCTCTTAGAATGTGTGGTTTGATAGTTGCTACCACCTAAGCAGGGTAGCGTATATGCAATTATTAAAGAATTGAAGTTATTGGTTGAGAACTATGTTTTGTCTTCCTACGTAACGCTTACATTCTCACAATGATTCTATGTAACAAATGGCATTTTCATATTTGAGGATTGGCTCCCACTAAGAAACTATAGTGATTAATTTCTTCCCAGTTCATAATCTTGGTTAAAATTCACAAGTTTGCTTGTTTTCTCCAACTGGTGATCCAAGCTCACTTCATGTTTCAATGCTAGTTTCTTAAATAAAATGGTGGTTGCTAGAATACCGTGACTTAAATCTCTTTTTAAAATCTGATACTTACTTCGATAAACCAAGTTCTTCACCTGGAAAAAGTCAAATTCCATTTAGATTGAACAACTAAAGTTCAGAGATAAATGTAGAAAGATGTTTAATCGAATTAACTGTGCCTTAAATTGTACAGAAAAGACATTTCAAGGCTTATCTATCTGTAAAAACTTCTACAACTTATCAATGTTATGTTTTCTGACTCTACAGAAGAATTCTAATTGCTGTTCCTAGAATTCTAATTGCTACTATATAGTAACCCTTCCATCTGTTTGCTAAAAGATTAAAAAAATTGACTCAATTACTTTCTTCATTCTCACTCACCTCAATATTAAAAATTATGAACATTGCAATCAGTGAAACTTTGAGCTAGAATTGATCAATCCTTATGGTTTAAACCTTATTTTTGAATCAGCCAAATATAACAATATTTTATGTTGTAACCAAGAAAAGAGGAACAGTAACTTATATTTAAAAACCAGTAACTGCACACTAGGAAGCATTGTTTTTTCTCACTGTCACTTTGTAAAGTAATGACCTCTAAGCATTTCTCAAGTAAGTACTCACTGTCTGCACACACCTCAGAATACTTTCTTCTTGTTCTCAAAGGGACTTGGTGAATACTGAAGTTTTATTTTCAAATACAATTTGGAGATGGCATGCCAAATTTATCAATTAAAATTTGTCTATGAACTCTAAACAATAGCACATAAAAGTATTAAACTGCCCATGATGCCAAAAACAGTTATAGTCCATTAAAAAAAGCATGCAAAAATGTTCACTGAAGCTCAGTTATGGGTCCTACAAAAGTGGAAGCTACCTAAATAGTTATTCGTGGAGTGATGAATAAGTACTCATATATTTATATGATAGAGTGCTTGATTTAAATGTGAAAAAGATTACATTTGATTTATATATATCAACATGGGTAGACTTCAATTATTAGAATTTGGGTTACCAACTGCAAATTTGAAATTTTCTCATTATGTAAATTTGAAAACAGAAAACTATATACTGTTTATGGTTAGAAATGAGCAATAAAAAAATAAAACACTTCACTTTATCACAAAAAATAAATAAATTTACCTAAGAGCTGTTCTGTTTTATTTTCTGACAGACAATGTTTACATGTGTTAACGTTATTTCATCCTTAGTGTTCAGTGGTACATACCACTGTAGCTGTCTAGACCAGAGGTTTTTTTTGTGGGAAAATATTTTATAATAAATAATGATAAATTCAGTGTATTTAACACATATAATTCAAATTTTATATTTTTGGGAGGTCAGTATTACATACTTGTAAATTTTATGGAATTTATCTATTATAACACTTCTTCCAAGTTTATAAGCATGACATTTTTCATAATATTTTTATTCTCTGATGTCCATAGGATCTGCAATAATATCCTTTCATCCCTTCCTGATATAGGAAATTTGTGCTTTCTCTATTTTATACTCAACAAATCTGGCTGAGAATGCCCTAAGTATGTTAGTATTTTTAAGCGGTGAGGTCTTCATGTGGGCTAATCTTACTAGAGTTAGATGGTATCTGAAAGTAGTTTTGATTTGCATTTCCCTGATGATTAAGGATGATGAGCACTTTTTCATGTGTCTGTAGGTCGTGCGCCTATCTTCAGAGAAGTTTCTCTTCAAGTCC